>OW119934.1:35119831-35423707 GCA_933210815.1 Meta bourneti
AACAAATTAAAGCGTTAAAATTTGCTCTGAAGTGTGGATTTTTTTTTATTAATTAAAAAAAATTAATTAAAAAACTACTTTTTACACAAAAATACATCTGGCAATCATGTTTAACTTCACAATCTGGCATCAAACTTGAGTTTCAGTTTGTACACAATTTGAACTCGTGATTTTCGATCGTGCGTTCAAAAAGTTCTACAACTTGATAATTCTTCTTGCATAAAGTGATTTTTGTTTACAAAATGGGAAAGAGTATTGCCAGGAAGAAGAAACACCACTTCAAAGGTAATCAACACTCTAAAACACTGAAGACTAACAGTCTTGAAGATCCAGTGTGCACAGCCAGTGCTTCAAAACTGCAAGCATCTAGCTCTTCCAAATTCGAAGTTTTGAATGAGGAACTGTGTGGTAATCGGATTTTCGACCTGGAAACTTTAATAAATATATTTTTGGTGCTTCCATGTCCCAAATGCTTTGCTTCTGATTTGCATTTAGTTGAAGACTCCAGGTATGGATTGTGCTCACACTTCTCTTTGAAATGTCACAATTGTGATTTTGTAAAAGGCTTTGCCTCCTCCAAAAAGAACAAAAATGTACCTGAAGTGAACTCTAGAATAGTTTATGGGATGAGGCAGATTGGAAAGGGATTTTCTTCAGCGTATAAACTGTGCACCACGCTGAATTTGCCACCAATTTCTAAAGCTGCGTATAACATCCATGAAGAGAAACTCTTGAAAGTTGTGTCCGAGGTTGCTGAATCTTCAATGTTAAAAGCAGCTGATGAAGTTGGTTCAAAGGGAGAAGACAGTGAATGCGGCGTGTCTGTAGATGGAACGTGGCAGCGTAGAGGGTACACTTCTTTGAATGGTTGTGTTGCTGCCATTTCAATTGACACGGGAAAGGTTCTCGATTTAGAAGTCATGTCCTCATACTGCAGAATTTGCAAAAGATTACAGAAACTGAAGAGAAACCCGTCATTTGAATCACAGGAAGCTGACCATATATGCCAGTGCAATTTTAAAGGGTCATCAGCAAAGATGGAAACTGTTGGTGTCGACAGAATTTTCAAGAGGTCAGTGAGCACTCGGAAGCTGAAGTACACGAAATACTACGGTGATGGGGATTCTAAAGGCTATTTGTGCGTCCAAAACACATATGGCGAAAAAAGTGTTTCAAAACTGGAATGCATTGGGCACATTCAAAAACGGGTGGGTACACGTCTGCGAAAATTGAAAAGCAAAACCAAAGGTCTGTCTGGTAAAGGCAAGTTATCAGATGTCTTTATCGACAGACTACAAAATTATTATGGCATTGCGATTCGCTCTAACGTGGGCAACTTACAAATGATGCAGCAAAATGTAATTGCAGCTTTGTTTCATTGTGCTTCATCACCAAAGAAACCGATGCATGGCCAGTGCCCTATTGGTGTAGACAGTTGGTGCTATTACCAGCGAGCTGTAAGCGAAGGGAAAGAACCAGAAAAGCTCAAGCATTCTGGTTTGCCCAACAATATTTTAAATGTAGTCAAACCAGTGTATTTAGAGCTTTGCACCAGAGAACTTTTGAATAAGTGTCTGCATGGCAAAACTCAAAATGCCAATGAAAGTTTCAATGGTGTTATTTGGCAGAGAGTTCCGAAGGAGGTTTTCGTCAGCCTAAAAACTGTAAAATTAGGGGCTTATGATGCAGTAATACAATATAATGATGGATTTGAGGGTTGCACCAGTGTTTTAAGCAAGATGAACATTGAAAATCTTGGTTACTTCACATTAAAAGGTTACCAAAGTTTGGATCGCATTAGAATCAGTGATTCCAAGCGCCATACAACACCCGTTTCAAAGAAGCGCAGGAAGGTTTTGAGGGCAATTAGGAAAAAAAAAGTAGTTGATTTAACTTCTATAGAAGGTGATCTTTATAAATCAGGATCATTTTAGAGCTACATTTTCCATTTAAAGGTAAGATTCATTATTGAATTTTGTTTTTAGCTTTTTCTTGAAATTGACATTTTAGAATTTTGCTTTTACGCAAAACATGAAAACTCAAAAAGTTATGCTTCAAATGTTATGAAATTTGGTAGGAATACTTTCAAAGAGTTTATAAAGGGAATGTACCACTTCTGTAATTGTGCATTAATTAGTTTTTTTATTTTTAATTATAAAAGTTATGCGTTGCTATAATTTATGGAAGATTTTCTTCTTGGTTGTACTTGAACCTCTCCAGTTTTTAAAAGAACTGGTTTACAATGATGTGAGAGGTACATTCCCTAAAGGAGGTTTCAATCTTCAAAATAAAATTTACAAAATAAGAATATCTTAATTTAAATTTAAGTTATCATGTTTTGCGGTGGTGCTAGTTTTTGTCTATTTTTCACCCCTTTTTGGGGTTTAAATTTTAAAAAAATTATTAATTATTTTTTTTATATGTTATTCTCTAAGTTTTTAACCATATTCTATAATATAATGCACAAAAAAAGTCAAATTTCAAATTATTTCAAAAAATCCTTTCCGAAGGTAGTCGGACACCTTAAATTACCGTACTGATAGACAAAAATAAACAGAGGTAGAGGTTGGAAGAACGTGTGAAACATCTTAAAGGGACTAGGACACGAAAACGAACTCTAAAATGAGTTAAATCTCTCATTCGACACCAAGCAGTAGGCAAGGCCGTTTCAGAGTTGTGTGTCGGAGGTACATTTATTTGCATTTGGTCAGGGAAAATAGAGGCGACCAACTTAAAATAAAAACCTTATATAGAAAGAAAAGAACGAACAAGAACTTTTCAGATATACTCAAAGCTGTATTATTTATCAACGAACTCGAGGGCAGGCAATACAAAAGTTAATATTCTTGGATTTATCTTTGCGTTCTGGAAACTGGTACTTATTTGTGAACCCGAGAACTTTGTTTCTCTTAGTTTTCATTAAAATTGTCAAAGTATTAATCAGTATAAATTTATTTGGAATCAAGTGTTATTAAAAAGATAGGGAGGTTGAAAAGATAGGGAGGGGCTGCTTGTTGAGGTTGCATGTGGGCAGACCATACTTCAGTTGGTTTTGGGTTTTATGGCGCAAGGGCTATATTTGGCCGAGCTGCTCCAAACACAAGATAGACAATGTCAAGTTATGAAAAGAAAGGATGGAGAGGAGAAATAAAGATAGCTTGGGGATCCTGATAAGGTCCTTTCTGGGGTCGCGACCCCCATACCTCAGGGGGAACAGCCCTGGAAATAGCAGCTATCTATTTACAATGAGTACAGAAAAATTTGGATGTTCAATATCGACAGATAGTTACTCGTACATTTGTTGAGATAGGAAGTCTTGACAACAGAGAGAATGGCGGGACTAAACTATCACTTCACGTTATGCGTAACGTTCCTTGAATGTCTTTTTCTCTTGTGTCAGTAAAACTCTTTGTGTGTATGTCCATTTCGTGATGTCTGTTTTGTGTTTGGTACAGCTTGGTCAAATATGGTCCTTCCACTATAACACTCAATCAGCCGGTCCATGTGATGAGATTGCAATAAAAGTACAGCTATTTGGCGTGATGTATGAGTGTTCAACTAGTCTTGTTTTTTGTAATCCATGATAAGTATAGTGTTCAGATGAGATACAAGGTATGATAGGAATCTTTATAAATTGAGAAATTTACAATTTTTCTGCAAAGATTAGATCAAACACGAGAACTTTTTGTACGTGGCTTTTTAACATGTTGCACACATTTCTTGAAAGATTTTACAATTGTTCAAGAGCACCTTTGTGAACTAGATTCGAAGTCAAAGTACGCCTATTACCTTTTCTCATTCAACTTTTTTATTTACTTGCCTGAAATAACTGAAATTCCAGTTACAAGAATGAATATGACGTGCAATTGTTGCAGACTACATTCTCAGGACTCACCATAATGTATAATTAAGATGGATTAAAGAGATACTTGAAGGTTGCTTGGATTTTATGGAACAAGGGCCATATTTGGCCAAGCGACGCCAAACGAGACGAAAACAGTCAGATATTAAGAGGAGCAAAACAAAATTATATCATTTGACACGAGTGAAGGTTTCTCGTTTATATTGAGTAACAGTAAAAAGGAAGTGTTTTCAAAAATGTCCAGATAGGAACTTGAACAGATTGATGCCATTCATTCTGACAGATTGCCTTAGAAAATGTTTCATGGGAGGTTCCAAAAGGATTGCCTAAGAGTTTACAAGAAATGAGCTGAAAACATCAGATGCAATGAGTAATTATTAATACAGACGAAGAGAAACATTAGGTGGGGAAAGGAATATAATACGAAATAAAGGGTTGGTATGGTTTCATGGCGCAAGGGCATATTTGTTCAAGCTGCTCCAAAAGCGACAGACAACGCCAAGTAAATGAACATACACACAAAGGAAAATTTTACTGACACAGAAGAGAGAAATACACCCAGGGCTACAAAGAGTAAAATAAAGGGATTGATATTGAATATAAAATATTCAATTCTAAATGTAGCTTTAGTTTTTTAAACTCTGATTAAGAAATTAAATGCTAATTAGATTGAAGCAGATTCTGTTAATGATAAAAGCGAAATTATAATTTAATGTAGAAGGGCTACAATAATCCTTTTGATCTTTAATAAGAATATTAATTCCTGATATATATATAAACAAAAATATTTAGGAATCATGAAATTTCTTGAGGCTATCCAAAGACCACACTTTAAATAAAAAAGAGAACTAAAAATTTTTAGTCTAAGAAACATCGATAAACTTAAATTAATAATACGAGTTCCCTTCAATGTCACTTTTGCAAAAAAAAATTCAATTTTATTTAATACATAATTTTTCTCCCATAAACACATGAGAACACCGATTACGGAAAGAATTGAAAGCATGAAAATCTTACAAATCATGAACGATATTCGCTAGAGTTGCATATTTAATTTAACATAACCAAGACTTAGTACTGCATATCTACATTCAAAGAGTGGATTGAGAATTCTTTTTGTTAAGTATTTTTTTTGTCTGACGCACGAGCGAAAGAAATATTGTAACCAATTATGTCTACGAAGAATCTAAGTTTATAACAGTTGCATCTCGAATACTCTTTAAAACTCAACCACTGCTATCGAGAAATCTATAAACGGTACTTTTATACCCAATACTTGAATTAAATAGTATCCAAAATGAATAGTGAGCGAAATTTAAAAAACTCAATCCAGGGTTTTGAATACAAGACATTTTTAACCAATCTAATTGTCTCATCTTCCGAACTCGAGAATATTTAAAGTTAAAATGTATTTACTCTTTTTAAGTGATTAATATTTGTTGATTATAATACATACAAAAAGAATACAGAATAAAACTTAATGCTTACAAAAATTTTAAATTATGTTAAATTTGTAATAAATATAAGTCTTTTCATCGATCACATTAGAGAAAGTTTCTTTTAATTCCCTACAACTATCCTAAATTAAAATTTCCCATACGATTTACTACTAAAGAATATTATGTCTATACCCACTTTCAAAAAGCTCTAAATTTGTGTAAAACTAGGGATTCGTATACACGGCTCCATAATATTTCTAACCAAACATACAAAATTTGAAGTTTCAAAATATCAAGAGCGTAACTACATATTAAATTAATTATACTAAATAAGATTCATAATATTCAAGAATAAGTATGCAAAACAAGGTTCAAACAGTTTGACGTTACTCCAGTTTATATATTCAATTGATTTATCTAGTGCATTTAGAGGAATTGTCGAATTTGATTCGTGATTTCGGCTCAGCACATCTGGATAGACTATAACTCACGTTTCACTCATCGTTATTAGTCTCTCCTATGAAGCGGAAAGGTGCCTCAGATTATTAATAGATCAGCGCTTAAGTGAGCAAACCCTATCGTATTAGTCAACAGAAGAGATACACAAATGGTCAGAAGTTAAGCGCCATTCGTAGAATGCTGAGTTGACAAACAGAAACAGCGGAAATTTCCATTAGATATACACTCGCTTAAGTAGATCTATACACGCCAATTTTATCAATTGGCATTATATGCGCAAATACGGTCGTACAGAACTATAAATACAGCTGACTCATGTCTTCTAGTTTCCTACAATCCCCGTGAAGAAATACTTGTTGAGCAGGAACTGTTTTTTAGGGTAGAATTTTTGGAAACAGACAAGAACAGAAGTTCTCAGAACTAAATGAGGCCGTCGTAGTTCAGTAATCAGTGGGTTTGTCCACTGCGCTAGCACCTGCAAGTTGTAGGTGGCGCAGGTTTGATTAATGTAACTGACCCTGGATGTATTTATCTTTCGTGTCAGTACTTTCCTTGTGTGCATACCCATTACTTGACGGTGTCTTGTGTTTGGCGCACCTTGGCCAAATATGGCCCTTGTGCCATTAAACCCAACCAACCCAGAGCACTAAACACGCCATAATGTGTTTGGTTGTTTTGGGGTTTTATGGCACGAGGGCCATAGTTGGCCAAGCTGCTCCAGACACAAGACAACGTCAAGTAAAAAATGTCGCGAAGGGAAAAGGGATTGGGAACAGAGAAGAGGGATGAAAGCAGAAAAATATTGCTTGGGTGTATCCCGAGAGCACGACCCCGTGTTTACTAAGTAAAGACAGTAAATCCCGTGGGTAAGTATTTAATTAACGTCGTACTGGAGCAACACGACGGGCTATGGCGATGGTCTAGGATCAAACCCGAAGGGAAAGATCCGAGGTCAGCACCACGTAATTTTGAACCACTGTCAGATGACGAGGTCACACCTGAGCTGGTACCCCACTCTCCAAACTTCCACACCACGCCAATGTGAGGGCATTTGATACCACGATAGATTTAACGTGTACCAGCCCCTTTTATACACGACGATCTTTGGTTGGATTCGAACTCGCAACCCTCCGGTTTCCAGTCCTTTACTCTTCCAACCGGGCTACCTCGGCACTGTAAACCCCATGGGAAAAGAAAAGATCACTCGGGTCCGTGAAGCATGTACACACCATAAGGAGATTTGGCCGTGAGGCCATAATGTGAAATCTCCAGACTCTAATGAGGTTCCTTAAGACCTTAGACAACCAGTACAAGGACGTCTGAAAGTTTCAAATCCCCAGCAGGATCGGCATAAAGTAGTACGTACACACCATCTCAAGGTGATATCTGCAAGGCTCTACAGTTGACAGCCGCCACAGGGACAAAAGTTTTACGACAAACTGCTTGCTAGAGGCTTGGGAAAATTGGACTGCATGCCAGACATCCAACAGTTTGTCTCCCGCTGTGTTCTACGCAGTTTCTGAAATCATGAACATCGGAATTGACTGAATCTGAGGGTCAATGTACTTTTCACTGATGAGACCAGATTCAGTTGGAAGTGATTCCTGTCGCACCTGTATGGTGAAACCGAGCAACGTTACGATTCCCTTCATTATCATTTAAAAAAACATGGAATCTTATAGAAAGCACTAAACATCCGAGTCTTGAGTAGATGCAAGAGATACATAATCACATTTTCTTTATTACCCCTCCAAGTGGTTTCGACGAGATATCTCGTCCATCAAGATCTCGCCAATTTTATTAATGACAAAATTTTTCGTCACAAAGATATTACCTATTTTTCTATGAAGACGAGATCAAGATCATATTTTTTCAAATGACGCGATATCTCGTCCATTAAGGACTGGTCAGTTTTCCTAATGACTAGATACCTCGTCGAGACAATCAACAGGAGGGTTAAAGCTCGCATATCAGCGTATTCCCAGTTTTTCTACGAGAAATGAAGATCACTTAATAAGCATCAGGTCGCAAGGGGTTCGTACATACGGAAAAGTTACTTTGTGGCTGCCAGGTATATATGGCGGTACATAGTTTGAGGTAGGTTAACGTCGCACTGGAACACGACGGGCTATTGGCGACCGTCCGGGATCAAACCTGAGGACAATACCAAGTTTGAACCACGGTCAGATGAGGAAGTCACCTGAGCTGGTACCCCACTCTCCAAAACTTCCACACCACGCCAACGTCAGGACATTTGATGTCACGACAGATTTAACATGCACCAGCCTCCACGCACACGACGGTCTTTGGTTGGATCTAGTTTCGAACTCGCAACCCTTCAGTTGCTAATCCGCTTCTCTTCCAACCGGGCTACCGCGGCCCTACAGTTTTGAGAATGGATTCGTATCATATCTGCTGTCGATTTTAACTTAGCTGCACAAAACTGACAATGGCTATCCTTAAGACAGCAATACTAGCACTGCTTATTTTAAGTTTAAACCTATCCAACGAAGCTACGACGAAAAAGAATCTTCGACTAAAAGGACTTCGTCTTGAAAACTTGTTTTTAAACCCAACGAATTCTTTCGAAAGAAAAAACGTCTTAATGTTCTGAGTGACAAGCAGTCCCATAACTTCAAAGAATTCCATTAGATGAAATTCCACTGGTCTTAAGAAATAGCGTATCTATCGATCAGAAGAGCAAGAGAAAATTTTATGTCACTTGCAAGTAATACGTCAGCGTAAGAAATCAATTGCTGATCAAATCGTAACGAAATAATAAAATAATATATAAAGTACACATAACTTACATTCTTGCTCCAATATTGGAATTCAAATCTCATGTTAATTTGAATTGAATTTTTACCGAACACTTATCAAATATTGAAATATATTTAGAATTATTTAAACTAGGCATTTATAGTATTGAGTGAGCATTGTAGCGAAGTGAGCGTTGTAGAGTGAATATTGAGTTGAGAAAGGCAATTTTAATCTCGATCTGACCATTTTATTCAGATGATCAACTGTGCTTTCGTGTTTAACGAATTGAATTGGATAAAAATACGTCTCTACATTGGTTTAGTGGCGCAAGAGCCATATTTGGCCAAGCTGCGCCACACAATGTCAAGTACATGGACATACAAGGAAAGTTTTACTGACACAGGAGATAAATATATCCCGGGAGGTAGGTTGGTATTTTAATTAACATAGCACTGGAGCAACACAACAGGTTATTGACGACGGTCCGGGATCAAACCCGAAGGGAAAGATCGAGGACAACACCACGTAATTTTGAACCACGGTCAGATGACGACATTCAGGGAAGAATAGCAGGTTGATTTGGGCTTAATGGCGCAAGGTCCAACAATGGACAAGCTGTGCCAAACGCAAGTTAAATAAAATTCAAAACATTTAATATAAATATCAAATAAATAACTAAATCAACATTGAGTGGAACAACAATACATACAAAAACATTCAATTACAAGTGCTGAATAAAATAAAAGCTAATTATAAGAAACAGGAAGTTTATTAAAATATGTCATTATGAAAATAAGTTAAAACATGTGAAGAAATGAAAGAATGAGATGATGCTGCCAATATACAATGCAACGTACAAACTAAACAGGTAGATTTTTATTTTTTCGCTCTGAAAGCCCGATTTGTTTCAGTTACTATCGAAAACTATGTAGCCCAAATAAAATACATATTGATATACCCAAAGAATCCTCATTAGAGAAAACTAAATTCAGTGAAGTATCAAAAACAAGGTTTAAATGTTTTACTGCTACATTAACTACATAATTGCGTGTCAGATCAGATTAGAATAAACCGGTACTGAAAAACACGATAACGAATACTCAGAAAAAATAAAACGACTAAAACTTGGACATTTTCCTAGTTTCTCTTTGTGACTAAGGAGACAATGCCAGTACATTTAATAAGCCTAACAACCTGCTGGTAGAAATTAAGACTTAGGCTATACGAGTCGCGTTTCTGACGTTCAAATAAATGTTAGATGGTTGCGTAGGTATTTTGAATTAACTTCACACTGGAGCAACACAACGGGCTATTGGCGACGGTCCGCGATCAATCCCAAAGGGAAAGATCGAGGACAACACGTAATTTTGAACCACGGTCAGATGACGAGGCTGAGCTGGTTAGTTGGTTGGGCTTCATGGTACAAGGCCCATATTTGGCCAAGCTGCGCCAAGTACAAGACAATGTCATGTAAATGAACATACACAGAAGAGAAATACACACAGGGTAAGTTACAGGAATCGAATCTGAACTACCTACAACTCGCAGCCCCGAATAGAAAGATCGCAGTTTCAAATTGAAAAACAGACTCGACATGCCTATACTAATTATTTAAGAATCGAAGAATATTACGTACCTAAGAATATATCAAGTTAATGGCCCATTTTCCTGCGTAATATTTGCATTACTTTATCTCAGTACAGAACCGTCATAGAATGGCAAGAGGTATAATACTCTCCATGCCCGCACACACATTGAATTTTATTCAATCTTAAAAATAAAACCACTGATAAGCAATGCAGCCTTCACTGGATTAATCCCTCTTCTGAAACCGATTCCCATGTTCCAGAACGGGAAATACTCTTTTAATCCCTCTTTTTCGCGCAGAACTCGAATGGTTGAATCCCACAAATGAGCAGACGGTCACAATAATGGCATAAGTCTTACACACCCGCAATTGAAAACGCAACAGAAATCGATTCAGAACAGCTAATAGTATCTCACCCCAAATGGCCCAAGTCCCCGTTCAAAACTCACGCCTCCGACGTTACTCGTCAGCAGAGCCATACTTAAAATATCCCAATGCAGAACAAAAGGACTTGCGCCACTGTGGAAAGCAACTCTGTAATAGTCCTCTTCTTAAAATCAGTCTTTAATAGCAGAGGGCTGAACCGCTTAAGAACGTGACCCACACTTTTCACTAAAAACGCCGGCTCGAACAAAGGAAAACAGATGCGATACTTAAGAGTCTTAAGCATTTCGATTAGCGTTTTAAAAAGATGGGAGGAAAAGGTTCTTCACTTCAAGGCTGGTATTATTCTTTTCCCTTTTTATTCAGTTTCGTCCACTTGAGAGGTTAGAAACTGAAATGAATCTTTTATTCCCGGAACGTGTCACATTCCAAAAAGGGAGTCCATAATTTTAAGTTACAAGTGGGGATCTTTGAAAAAGCGTTCGAACGTAAAAGCGCAGTCGTTAAAATCGTAAGCATTAAGTTCGCGTTTGTTTCTTTGAGGGTATGGAAAGCACTGGAAAGGTTAGTTAATAGAAAGTGAAACGAATGCCACCAGGAGTTGAAAGAAAATGAGTGCGCTAGAGTATTGCGCACTCATTTTTGGCTTTTTGGCACAATGGCTTTTATATTAACAGTTGGTTGGTTCTGGTTTTTTATGGCACAAGGGCCATATTTGGCCAAGCTGCGTCAGGCACGAGACATACAATGTCAAGTAATAGTTATGGGTTTCATGGCACAAGGACCATATTTGGTTGCGCCAACACAATATTCACAACATCAAGTAATGGACATACACACACAAGGAAAATTTTACTGACATAAAAGAGGGAAATACAATCAAGGTAGGTTTCAGTAATCGAATACATTTATAGTGGTATTGGACCATGTGTATAACGACAGTTGGACGTTGTATGAATTCAAACATTTTCATTGGTATTGCAGAAACAGCCCCGATGAAGGGAATACAGGTTTTCCTAGCGATATTCATGTATTCAATAAACGAGGTGAACATAAGCTATTGGTGCGAATATGTGCAATGTGCCATCTTTGAAGATATTAATTATCTCAATTTGGAAAGAAATGCATTAACTGATGAACATTTAAATTAGAGCAAATAAAACCAGTCTCCTAAGTTATCATGCAATGTACTAAGTGGCATTCAAACACTGACATTTCACTGAAAAATAAGAGGTTTTGCTATAAAAGAAAGTATCAAGGTAGCAACAATCTGGAGGTAAAATTATTTTTGATAAGCAATTTTATCGGGAAAATTCTACTGATCGGGATGATTTGAGTTGGTTGGGTTTTGAGGTGCAGGGCCTTATTTAGCCAACCCGCGCGAAACACAACGTCAACTGGATGAACCGAGAATTTTACTAGAAAGATTCTAGTAAAATCATGTTCGTTGTTTCAAGAAAAATTCAACTTTATGATCTCCGTTAACTCGCTTAAAGCCATATTTAAAAGTAAAACTCAAAAGTAGTAGCGTATACCCCGTTCAATCATTGAATTCATTTAACTCCAAAACGTGTTTTTCGATTTCAACCCTTGTGTTTTAATATAAAACGTATCGTTTCAAGTCTGCATCAACGAATTTCTTAAATTATGGTCCCCTTAAGCGCAGAAATTTGTTTACATTCTATTGTTTAATTATACGAACTTATAAAGTAAAAGGTTTTTCTAAAATATAGTACGATATGTTAAAATGGATCACTTTCTAATATCCCAAAACATGTTCATCTATCCTTTCTGAGACCAGGACCGTTGCTTAGCACATTGACCGTCCATGTGCAAACCTCAACAAGCCGCTATTTTCAAATAACATTTAATGTTCCAAATAAATCATAAAAATTTGTAGATACTTTAAATCTAACTCAAGATCGCATATGGATTCACAGGTATCCTTTATCCACACAATGTTTCGCTTGTTCACAACATTTTACTTCTAGAAAGTTAACCTACACAAACAGCCAGGTTTATTTTATTTACTAAAATTTTTATTTGAAGTTGGGGACGCCCGTTTTATTCCCCACAACTGCAAGTGCACGCCAGCACCACTCATGAACGACTGTTTACGGTTGATTGGGTTTTATGGCACGAGGGTCATGTTTGGCCAAGCTGAGCCAAACATAAGGCAGATAACGTCCCGTAATGGACATACACGCGAGGAAAGTTACTGACACAAAAGAAATACACCCAGGGTAAGTTAGAGGAATCGAACCTGTGCCGCCTACAACTCGCAAGGGCGTGAAGTAGGTAAGTTGGGTTTCATATGGCGCAAGGGGTCATGCTGAATCAGACACAAGACAGACAATATCAAGTAATAAACAAGGAAAGTTTCGCTGACACAGAAGAGAAATACACCCAGGGAGGAATGCACCTGAGAAGAATCGAACCTGCGCCGCATACAACTCGCAGATTGCCAGTGCATTGGACGAACCCACTGAGCCTCATCGGCTCGTCTGCGATCAGAAATAATTTTAAAAACGCACTCCTGAAGTGTAAGTTCAGAAAATTCTTGAATTAAACTGAAACGTCTGGAGTACAAACCGGAGACGTAATGGTCCGCTGACAGCACCAGACATTTACGTAAATGTTTTGAAAAATGCACTCCTGATGGGTGTATGTTCGGAAAATCCTTGAATTAAACTGAAACGTTTGAAGCAAACTGGAGACGTATGGACCGCTGACAGCACGAGACATTTACGCAAACACGTTAACACCTATAGCTCAGCAGTAAATCAGCAAAGTAGTCACATTTGATACAACACCCACGTTCTTACCGCAAGCAGCGCAAGGATACAAAATAATTACTTCGCGGAGGCCTTTTTCCTTCGGCACCTATTCTAGCACGCGATCTCAAGCCAGTCCAAACGCATCATCTTCCAAACCCAATAAAGATTTATTAAATTCGGTAAAAACACCAAAAAGCAAATAAGGCGTAAACACAGTAATTACACCCCAGCCAGCTTAACAGAAAGGGCGCAGTTACATTTCAGACACCAGCCTCTGGAAGCGCGGGGAATCGAAAATAAACGAGCCCGTGCGAATCTTTATTTAATCCGCTGATTGAATTTAATTGGCGCTAATTACCCTCCATTTTCTTTTTACGGGGACGGGCTCTCAAGGGGCGATGTCCCCGGCGAAAATTCCTGCAAACAAGTAACAGTAAAAAAGCTGTTAATCTTTGTGCTCAGCAAAGGGCAATGCCATTGTCAACGCAAAGCTTGCTGAAAGGAAATTTTACTCCCTCCCCTCAGTTCTCAAAGGAAAAGGAACCCTCCGCGTCTAGAAATATCGCAACCTTGCGATAGTAAGCAGTTAAGAGGATATTCTGAGCCTGGGTAGGGAGCAAAAAACACTTCACAAGAGTTTGCGAAGAGGGAAAGGCGAAGCAATCAATACACACCGATGCTGCGAGGGTACGATATCCACTACAAAGAAATACTCGGGGAAAGCTAGAGCTACACAAGTTTAAAAGAACCTCACTCAGACACAAGACGTAAATAAATAATTCCTACTCCAAACGGTACAATATCCACAGGACATGTTTCTTTCCCTTTGAGGGCGTTTTATCAGTTTGAAGTATGCACCACAGGTGAGACTCGGGTAGATATATCTTTTATTATCTGCATTGTATCGAAGTTAAATGACCACTTTGATACAAAATACACTCGGAAATGAAATCCAATTTAATCGAACGTCACACAATTTAAATAAAAACCTGTTTTGTTTGTTACCTAAAACAGCTAACGTGCTTTTCAAATATAGCTGCAAGAATTGAAGGAATGAACTGGATGTTGTCTAAATGTATTGAATACAAAAACAGGCGACAACAGTAATTAGATAAACTCATGTTTGAAAATTCAATTATGAGTATTGAAAGAGTTAAGCAAATAAATGTAAGACACAAAATATTCTTCCTAAGAAAGGCATTTAAATTAAGTAATATAGGTTCGAAAACTTACATGACCACATAAATCTTAATATCAAATTGCTAGGTAGTAGTTAAAGTCGCACTGGAGCAAGACAACGGGCTATTAGCGACGGCCCGGGATCAATCCCTAAGGGAAAGATCCAATGACAACTCGCAATTTTGAATCACGGTTAGATGACGAGGTCAACACCTGAGCTGGAAATTTCACTCTCCAAACTTCCACACCATTCCAACGTGAGGACATTTGAGGTCACGACAGATTTAAATATCAAATTGGTATATGCAATAAAAAATAGTCACTTTGCTACATAGAGAAAATTATAAAATTCATACTTTTGTCAACTGACATCCTAGTTTCAATACATGATTAAATTCTGTGTAACGCAGAACAGTGAAAAGATTTTCATTTCATTGTATGAGGAACTGTTCTATATGTCGCAAAATGAACTAATCAGGCGAGGGTAAATATATCGCATTTGGAAGCTCTTGCTCCTGGGTCTTATGCTACCCAAGTATTGAATGAACTAACAAATTTCTAAAGGGATGTGATGGTACTACAGTAATCAGACTCCACACAATCGCCGCCATTCGGAATTGCCAAAATAAACTAGGACTGATGGCCTTTAAAGATGGAAGGCGAACTACAACTAGATTATAGCCGCGACCTCCTTGGATGCTTGAGTAAGGCGTTTGATTGTTGAATATTTTCCTTACAACGGGATTCGGAATCTCAGCAAGACACTTGCGCCTATCGCTCCAAAGGTAACTTCCTCTATGCCAGATTACTCGCACACAAAGCCCTTGCATCTGCTCACCTCACGATCATCACCGACCAGGATGGCTCAAGTTAGTCATCAGGCATAAGCAGTGCAAAGCCAACAATTGCAAATTGATGAACTGGCAATGCGAGATCAGGGCTTCATCGCAAACAGCGTAATCCAAATATTTGCCAACTTCTTATAATACCCCAAATCACATTGATAGCTGGACAGGTTTTCCTTAGTGAGAGCCTGTAAATACCATGGTGAGATCTCTGGCGCGATCTTACTGTGTAAATGTTACACTGCTTTCTAAGTTGGTTGGTTGTTTGGGGTTTTATGGCGCAAGATCCAAAAATGGATAAGCTGAGCCAAACGCACTGCTTTCTAAGTTCCCCCACCAAACCGATGAATCCTCATAAGGCTAGGACGGGGCTCTCCTAGTGGACTATCTATGCATTTTAATCTATGCATCTCTTTAATGACCAACTTTGAAATTTGGAGTAATGGTCAGATTATTTCTGCAGGGAAGGCCAGTTCTTTGAGTGATCCTCAAATCAGAAGTCAGAGCTACGTAAATATTCTAGACAATTATGAACTGCATGATGTGGCAGAACTTCGGAACAACCTTCTTTCACTAGACCCGGACTTATGCCTCTTGAAATCTCATTTTTGTTTGCAGAGCAAAAAATACAAAAAACAGATTGGTCACCTCAAAAACCCGATCTTAATATCTGATAAAACACCTTTGAGAACTAAAATGTAAATAGAGGGAAGGGCACATCTGGGCTTTCGAGAAAATAGCGATGCATGTCAGATGTCTTTTGTTGTTAGTAGGGATTTGTTTGGATATTGTCAGCTCAAGGTCATTTTTGTTATATAAGGGCTAATTGTACCTTGTTTGTTGAGATATGCATGTCTCTTGATGTTTGGTCTGTCACTATTGTCATTTATTGCTGTACGAGCCTGTGATTGAAGGAGGCTTCTCGAAAGCTAACCAGCTGTGATACATGTGTTTTCCTGTTCCAAAAACGTGCTCCTGTGCTACAAAAGGTAATCTACTAATGAGTCTTAGACATAATGAATTGATTTGAAACGCAACCCGGAGTTTGGACATCACACTATGTACACACATGTCCAAAAACTAAGATAATGCAATCCGAGATTAATCCTGTGCCAAGTACATGCACCGAAGTAACTCATAACAAGTGAATATTCCACAAGCTATGTGGAATAAAATAAAAACATCCACATGCCTCGAGGTGCTACTGGGAACTAAAGAAATGAAAACAAAAAATGATTAGGTGAACACATTGTAGGTTTTTGTTATTGAGAAAAACAGTTTTCAGCCAGTTTCAGTTCAAAAAACAGTCAGTTTTCTTCTAACTCGTCTCGTTAACAAATCTCGTCCATCAAGATCTGTTAATGGTTTTGCTAATGACGAGATATTTCGTCCATCAATATTAGATCAGTTTTTTTCTAATGACGAAGTACCTCGTCGAGGCACCCACCAGGATGGCTAAGTAAAAAATAAGAATCACTATGGTCTAATAGGTCTCATTGCCCCATTTAATTTTATAATATCAAGGGGTACGCGAAAATTTTTAATTTTCAAGGGGGTCCTTGGACTGAAAAGTGTGTGAGAACCACTGTTAGAACCAATTTATAAAATTTAAAATGCCCATTTACATACAGAGCTGCCACAAAAACTTGTGAAATAGAATAAATTTTTAAAATTAGTAGCAAAATGTCTCCTTTTAAACCGTATTTAAGGAGTAATTTTAGTGGCTCAGACACAAAATGAATTGGCAAAAACACAAAATGTGCCAAAACATGAAACATGTTGAACTCTCCAATTTAAATTTTAAAATTGAAAACTAGAATATTTTCTTATGGTTTTCCAGCACGTCGGGAGGTAAGGGTCACCTACGGCGTCCAAGGTTTTCTGGCAAACAGATTCCGATGTTTTTTTAAGGTTGCCACGGCTTGGCGGCGAAACTTCGAAATAGGCGTCCCTTTGAAAATTATCTGAAAAACCGAACATTTTTACGTCCGTTTTTTGTAAAAGGACTAAATTTTGTTGATATCGGTGAATTTATGAACTCAAACTTCAGAATTCGATACAAAACGCCCGTGAAAAGCTCTTTTCAATACACACCAAGTATGTCTCCACACGAGATAATTAGTACATACAAAATAAACATCTTCGGCGTTTCTGCTCCACGCATCAAAGGCCAAGCACAACACACAAGCATCAGGAGCGGAAGAGCAAACAAGTAAAAACCGAAATCCGTCCAGATGTGTTCATCGTGGACAGCTTTATCCCAGCAGGCCCGAGAGCAAACATGCGGCATATGGCCTTGACGGAAGCAAGCTAGCCAGCCGCACATTAAAATATACTCCCAATTCTAGACACGGAAAATACGACGAAACTCGATACCGAGAGCGGATAAATAAAGCTCGGCAACATGTTTTCCTTCCGGTGACGCCGACTTTACCCTATCAATATCGAAAGGCGACTCCACAAATCCGTTATTCGTGCGGAATTACGAGTTAATCGTGGATATCCAATAAGTTAGTAGAATTCGCATGTTTAGGAGAAAACTTAAAATGCCCATCTCTACATACAGGGCTGTCAAAGCACTTGTGAAATTGTATAAATTTATATATATATATATATATAGTTATCAGTCTCCTGTAAACCTTACTTTTGGTTGGTTGTTTTGGGTTTTATTGGCGTAAGATCCAAAAATGGATAAGCTGCGATAAACGCAGGATAAAAATAGATTTCAATATACAATTACCAGACCAACATTAAAAGCATCATGAATGAGTAAGTAATTTGTATTAAACATGCATTCAGTGAGATGATAGTTTAAAATGCGTTGTCCAGCAACGCGATGTACTATAAAAAATGAAGTGAATATTTACACGATGTATTTTATGATGCAAGTGTAATGATAAAGTAAAATCTAGTTTAAAAAGAGAATAGTATATAAAAATTTAAAATGTTTGAATGGGGTTTTTCAATCAAGTCCCGCACTGCTAAATTAGAAGTACTAAAAACGTTTCTGCGATGATTAAAAAAAGGACATTCCATTAAAATATGATGTTGGTATAAGGAATCACACGAGCCACATACCAGGAGCATTCTATCTTAAACTATTTGTGGAGTAATTTTAGTTGCTGACACAAAATGAATTGGCTAAAACACAAAATGTGCCAATTAAGTATGAAACTGATATTGAAGATCTCTCAGAAATTTAAATTTCAAAATTAAAAACTAAACATTTTCTTGATAAGGTTTTCTAGCAAACACAGATTACGATGTTTTTCTTTCATGACTCCCACGGCTTGGCGCAAAAACTTCGAAATTGGCGTCCCTTTGAAAATTTTCTCGGAACAAAAACCGAAAAATATATTTTCTTCCTTTAGTTTTAGTTAGGTTTTTAAATTTTGCATATTATTTAATTTTTGTTATGGCACAAGGCCAGATCTGGCCAAGCGAAGTTTTTCATCATTAAAATGCCATCGTGTTTCCTCGTAAAAGAACATACACACGAGGAAAGTTACTTACACAAAAGAGAGAAATACATCCAGGGAAGGAATACGTTGGTTGCTTTGGTTGCAAGGGCCATATTTGGCCATACTACGCCAGACACAAGACATACAATATCAAGACACACACAATGAAAGCTTTTACTGACACAGAAGAGAAATACACCCAGGGAGGAATGCACCTAACAGGAATCGAACCTGCGCTGCCGACAACCGGAAGGTTGCTTGAGCAGTGGGCATACCCATTGAGTCACCACGGCCCCGGAATAGGAGTCGAACCTACACATCTTACACCTCGCAGGTGCAAATGTGAGACATGAACTTTCGATTAATTTTTATCTGAGGTTTTAATCCGCATTTTTTCCTTGCAAAAGCTTACAAACAAAATACTGTGAATAAAATTATACATTGTGTATATACTACGTGGTTTTCCCATACTTAAAAAATCAATTCGTCACAGACCGCTTTACATAAGCCCTTTAATTTAATCGTTCTTTAAGTCGACAAATTAAGTCGAGTTGAGACATTTTCTCCAAAAAACGCAAACAAAGTTACGAATTGAAGTTTACATATTACGAAAATTGCTGTTATTAACAGTATCAGAATCCAATATATAATGAAACGTGCAAATTTATTCGATGGTGAGAAAAGCAACGCAAATGCGAAATATAGACCAATCAAGTTAATTAAATGCTAGTCATAAGCGCAAAATTATTCCTCACTGTTCGCAAATGTGCATAGCGTTAATGAATTACCAGACGCAACATCTATTTCCCGACTCCAGAAAAATGTTTCATGGTGCATATTTGAGTCATCCATTTTCATCACTGGTTTATTAAACCCGTAATATA
Source organism: Meta bourneti (assembly GCA_933210815.1). Lineage (NCBI taxonomy): Eukaryota > Metazoa > Arthropoda > Arachnida > Araneae > Tetragnathidae > Meta > Meta bourneti. Next base: position 35,139,470 of record OW119934.1, read on the forward strand.
ACGTTTAGTTGAAGAAATTGTATGCACAAATTGCAGTATTTAGTTCTTTTGTGTAACAGCTACCAACTAAAATATGGATTGATTAAATGTTAATTCAAATATATTTAAATTTTATGCATAACTCCAAAAGTTTTAACATGCTTGACTTCGAATAAAATGTCCACCTTAATAAGAATGCGGAACATTAATATGAAAGTGGAAAGATAGTGTGGAGAAATTTGAATGAAACAAAAACGCTAGGCACTTGACAAAACGACAATCGCCATCTGGCTTCCCAATACTTCTGTACTCTATTACGGTTGGTTGGTTTGGGTATAATGGCGCAAGGTTCAAAAGTGTACTCTATTACAGAAATTATTAAGTGCAATGCACGTGTTCAAGTGTTGAGGTTGTCAACTATTACATAAAATACAGCCAGGAGTCAACAATATTACAAGAAAATAAGCGTGCACGCAGTCATGCTTAGTCAGGAAACGAAACTCGGCAACTGAAGCCTACCTTGGAGTCAGGGATGGAGGAAAGAAGGCACTGGAGGAAAGAAGGCAGTCGAGAGAGAGAAAGATTTATCCTTGGCAGCATTGACAAGTCTTTTTTCCGAGAAATTTGTAAACTAGCAAACTTGACTAGTTGCAGGACTTAATCCAAATCTTTAGAAAATATCTGGGAATTTGTCACTGCAAAAACAGACCTTGCAAACTAATTCGACGCATTAAGTTATATTAAATTCAAATATTTAAATTTTACAATGAACATGACATACGAATGATACAAATCAAAACTCCTCCATTTCAGTATATCACGTATAAACTTATTTTAAGCAACTGATATTTCAATAAAATTAAATACAGAAGCCGTTTTTAGTTTGAAGGCAAACACCAAAATTGCAAAGTGTTAAGTAATAAATGACATTGCCAACTCATTTCGCATGATTTTAGAAAGCTTGTTTTTCCAATGAAATTATCGAATCTTGGAGATGCATTCTTTTATCATTATTCCAATATATAAATTACTCTAAGCTCCAATACTGTTTTCCACCATTACGACATCCCTAAATATTCTCAATCAGGCTGTAAATCTGAAATCCATACCAGTCACTTTAGTTCCTTGACAGTTTTACCATTTAAAGTTTATTTGAAATTAAATTAATGACATATACCGTACTAAAATTTCTGATTTGAATTCTATGGGATAGAAACTCAATAATAAAGCAAATAGCTTTAGGGAGCAATTTTCAACTGGTGTGTGGCTTCAGTGGTTGCGGTGCAACCACTGAAGCCACATTGGAAGGTGCTTTTCGGATGGTGAAACGATTTAAATTGCGTACGATTAATTTCAAATGTGTTCAAATAATTTCAAGTAATGCCCGGATAAATACAATTTTAATTATTTTTCATTACCAAGTACGAATAAATTGTTTCTAAAAGATTCTTAGAAAGCCACTTTAGAGCAAAAGAGGGCTAGCTAATTTTATTTTTTTGCAAATCAATCAAAATTATATCTATTTTCTGGTTAGATAGGCAAAATATATAATTTTTGGTGTGCCGCAGAATTTTAGTAATTAGTTCACGAGTGAAATGGGATGAAAAAGGTTAAAAAAGTATAGAATTGTTTTATAATCTTTAAAAGACTCTTACTCGTTGGTAGGTTGGTTGTTTTGGCGTTTTATGGCGCAATGCCCATATTTGGTCAAGCTGCACCAAACACAAGACAACGTCAAGCAAAAAATGTCGTGAAAGGGAAAAAAGAGGGCAGATTAGTTATGGTAACGTCGCACTAGAGCAACACAATGGGCTATTGGCGACGGTCCGATATCAATCTCGAAGGGAGACCGAGGACACCTTGCAATTTTGAACCACGGTCAGATGACGAGGTCAACATCTGAGCTGGCACCCCACAGGAACAGGAGAAGATCGCTTGGGTATTGCGGGAGCGCGACCCCCGTGTTTACTAAAGCTGTCTTACTCGTAAATGCTAAACATCTGTTCATGGTAAACAATTCTTCGTACACAGAGCTGTTCCTGAGCGGTGTGCTGGGCGTGCAACTTGCAAATAAACGGGGAAAATAGGAGCGATCAACTAAAAAGAAACGTTTAGTAAATAAAGGCAGCTTCCATGATGAGGCCAATTTCCAATAAATACGCAGGAAGGCAGTTATGAAAATCAATATTTGTTTTGTGTTGCGATGAATGATAATCATCCCCGCCTCCCCTTGTAGTGCTCTAAGCCTTTAAGGTGATTCAGGTGGCGTGGGTATCATGTAAATTATACTCAATCTAAGTATAGTGGTATTTATCCTGGGTGATTTTCTTTGGTTGGATGGGTTTTATGGCGCAATTACGTCAGTGACAGACCACGTCAAGATATTGGACAAAGGCAGAAGGAAAAGTTTACTGACACAGAAGAGAAAAATACACCCAGGTTGGTTGTTTTCGGGGTTCTATGGCGCAAGGGCTATATTTGGCCAAACTGCAAGGCAGCCAACTATGGCGGAAGAAAAAGCCAAAAAGCAGAAGGGTAGGCGAGGGTAAAAATGGAAGAGAGAAAAGATCACTCGGGTACATAGGGGTTGTGATGCCTAAAGATGTACCCGAGGGCGCACTCAGGATAAATTACAAGAATTGAATCTGAGCCGCCAACTAGCAGGCTAGGAAGTGGGCAAACCCACTCAACTATGGTGACCCCTGGCAATTTCATTTGGTTGGCTAGTTTTTGGTTTTATGGCGCAAGGGGCCATATTTGGCCATGCTGCGCCAAACACAAGACAGACAATATCAAGTAATGGACACACCCAAGAAGTTTTACTAACACAGAAGAGAGGAATACACCCAGGGAGGTATCGTACCAAATAGAAATCGAACCTCCGCCTACAACTCGCAGGGACAATTTATTTGGAACAATGTTTTCGAAAAACATAACTTGCACATGGACAGTCAATATTTCAAAAAATGTCCAACTCACAGTAGGATTGGTTAGTTTAGTGTTTCATGGCGCAAGTCCCATATTTGGCCAACCTGAGCCAAACACAAGACAACGTCAAGTAATGGATATACACAATGAAAATTTTACCCCTGATACAGAAGAGAAAAATAAATCCAAAGTTACAGGAATCGAATCTGCGTCACCTACCACCAGTGCCACAGGAGTTGTTCTATAGGCGGCAGAGCTGCAACTGTCAGGTTGCTAACGCAGCGGGTAAACAAACTGAGCCATTTCACACAGTAGGAATGTACCACCATGTTGTTGAAAACAAAATTTTCTTCAGTGTTATGCCTCCATGTAGCACATGTCATCAAAGCAATAAATTCCACTTAAGGCAGAAAGAAATATTATTACCAGTCATTCCAATCTATCTTGGTGAAGCTATTTTATGGTCGAATTCTTGCTTTCGTTTATTCGGAAATATATGTTCGGAATATTATTTGATCTATCGCACTCCGAGAAAATAGGGTCATTACTTTAAAAAAGCACATTTTCAGATAAGCTCATATCTAAAATAAAGCTATGCTGAGGAATAGCATCAAGTCTGTCTTACACTAAAATATCGAAATTCTACATTGCTTTGGTAACTTTATTTCTGTACAAGGTATTTATATTTGGTTTCTTGAAAATTTATATTTCTTTTACTTGACTCTAGGGATGCGATAAAGATCTGTCACTAATTTGACCTAACAAACGCTTTAAGGTGGAATAAATTTAACCCTCCAAGTGGTTTTGAAAAGATAACTCGTTAATCAAGAACTGACCAATTTTGCTAATGACGGGATATCTCGTCATCAAGATATGGTCACTTTTTCTAATGACGAGATATCTTGTCCATCAAGATCTTGTCAGTTTTGCTAAAGACGAGATAACTCTCCTGGTGGTTGTCTCGACGAGGTAAGAGAAATAACTGGTCGCAAATTAGAAATAACCGTTTTTCCCATTTCTAACCAATACCATTTGGGATGGCTTGGCGACAAAAATTTAAATCACGCCAAGGCCACGTCGTAAATAGGAATTTATCTAGAAACTGATTACTAAGGTTTATAAACAATCATGAAACTGAAAGGACAGCTACCGAAGTTTTCCAAACGAAGGAGACTTTAAATGTGAATACTAATTAAACTGCAATCATTGCAGTTTAATTCGTATTCACATTTCAAGCCTGCCCTTCGTTTGGAAAACTTCGGTAGCTGCATTTTAATCGTATAGGTCTGTCCACGGCTTTGCACTTCCGTTGGTGTCCCTGCCAATATAATTTTATTTGCGTGTATCCAGACTAGAAAGTTTGCATTTCAACTAATGAATACAGAAAATGGTTTGAATTTGCGGTTTTATGACGCAAGTCCGAAAATGGACAAGTTGCGCCAATATAGAAAACGATCGCATAATCTTAGTTGGGGCGCAGGCCCTCCGACTTGAAGTAACTACGGATTTGGGGAAGGTTCCAATAATAATCGCATAATCTAAACAGAATCAAATCATTCATACAACATTCAATAACAGTTTAAAATAAAGACTAAGTATTCCAACAATGATTGATACAAGTGTTCCCAGTACTTTGTCAAGTCGAAAATGGAAATTTTATGCAGATTTTATTTTTAGGTAGTTGAATTAACGTCGCACTGGAGTAACAGGCTATTTTATAATTTTAAAGGTAGGTAGTCAATTAACGTTGCACTGGAGCAACACAACAGGCTATTAACATTTTTAAAAGATGTTTTGTTCGCAGTTAGGTTTCGTAGCTTGTCTTTGTCGCTGGCTCTTTCATTTTTTGCTACACGAGGGCTCATTCATCCATGACCTACTTAAATTTTATAATTAGGGCTATGAAACTTTAAAAGGATTACTGTAAGCGCAGAAAAGTGACGCATCAGTCGATCTAAGTACACGAATGACTGGTTTTCTCTTGGACTGGCAATGATTGTTCCATACATGTATTTACAAAATAAATAGCACCAAGAGCAGAAGGATTTTCAGTGCAAAAAAGCAAAACCATCCAGAGATTTTACTTCCTCTTACCTAACGTTCTCGCATGATACATATTGCAGTTACCGAAAAATATAGTGTATCGCCGTTTTGGCGACTTTTGGCGTTTAATCTAACTGGCGTTGTCTAGTCATAAATCAATTCGGAATACATTCTTTGGAATATTTTTATCGGTGACGTGGTGAAATCCTATTCGAAAGCAAGCCAAGAGACGTCACGTCCGGAATACGTATAGGAAACACATTCCGTCGCAAAAACACAACAGCCACCTACATTTAACTTCATAGAAAAAGCCTCATCCGAAATTTATTTCAGGAAATTCACTTTATTTTTGTGTCAATGGAGATTATACGATACGCAGATGCAGATGGTGTAGTTTGGTCGTCATTTCTTGCAACACGAGACGTAGATGTGTAAATAAAAGATGCGGAAGTCAGCGCAGATAAATGTCCTTAATCATTTCTTTCATGCTTCGTAATGAATTATTACATAATACATAGAAGTTCATAAGAAATTGTTATTTTAAGAATAACTAATACTTTTTAAAGTATTTTATTTATATAATTAAAAAAATCAGAAAAACACACCAGCACTTTCGGGAGGCACTGACAAAGCTACTGAATTATAACACAACTAAATACAAATATGACAATGAACGCTACCGAACATGGAGAAAGCTTTAAGCGAACAGAAGGAAAAAGCAAAAGGACCTGATGATTACATCAATACCCTACATAATGAAAAATCAGGTCGGCCATGAGATGCGAATGGCCAGCTGCGTCGGAGTTGAAAGTAGCGGCGAAACTAGTTTGTTTTAGAACAATTGTCTTTCCCCAAAAAGCAATACGATTCAAGTTTGCGTGAATACGAGATTGCAACATAAGAATAAACACAAAGAGAAATCTCAAACTAAATTTTCCCAAGAAACGACTGATTAGAAAAATGCAATTGCGAAAATATAATTTCATACGAATAATCAAAAGCCAGCTGGCTCTACGTGAAGGTTGTGTAATCCCAGACACGAATTCGACAATTTCGGAGGTGTCCCAGTCTTCTCTATCCCAGCTGCTCTATTCCAACCAAATAGCTATGTTGAATGAGCACTGCTTTTCATGATTTTCGAGAATCTTCAGACATGTCAACATGTAGTTTACCTATGTTAGCAAAACTTCGATCTACGCTAATTAAACTTTTTTCTTATTCTGGATCAAAATTGGTTCAGTTCCATGTCCTTCATGCGAAAAATTTCCAAAAGATGTCTCAGATCATGAATGTCCTTCCATAACACTGCAAAACACAGTAGTGCGTGGCCAGGACTAGCCAACCCTGACAGTTAAGGCAGTCAGGGTTGATCTTTTTTCTGCCATATTCATTACTTTAGTGCGCTCGGTTGTAAATCTTGAAAATGCCCTATCTGTTCTCTAAATAACTACAACTTCAAGTTAGTCATTTTTTCAGGTCTTTGATTAAACTAGCTCAGTACATATTCTTATCTCTTAATACCAAAAATATTTCGGGGTGGAGAAATCCAAGTTTTTAAACGTAGGCTGGTTAGGTTTTATAGTAGGTAGTTAATTAACGCAGCACTAGAGCAACATAACGGGCTATTGGCGACGGTCCGGTAGGTCTTTTGATGGAAGGGCCATATTTGTCCAAGATCCGCCAAACAATGTCAAGTAAATGGACATACACAATAGAAGTTTTCACCTGATACAGGTAGGTAATTGGATTTACGTCGCACTGGAGCAATATAGAGCTATTAGCGATTTATACTGACACAGAAGAGAAAAATATACCCAGGGAGGAATCTGAGCTGTCAACAACTCGTAGGTAGGTAGTTAATTAACGTAGCACTGGAGCATCACAACGGACTATTGTAAACTCGTAGGTTGTTAGCGCAGTGGGCAAACCTATTGAGCCACTACCAACGGTACAATTATGGGTAAAGGGAAAATTCCTTACAGCTGCAATATCAATTAAATAGTATGTGCATCAATTAAACAAAAACAGCAATGAAATAGCTTACGTGAATATCCACCATTCGCGAACAAGGTCCTAAATTAACCTGGCAGGTAGGCAATAAACGTTGCACTGGAGCAACACAACGGGCTATTTAACCCGAAAGAAACTTCTCTCGATCAAATTTATATTTCGTCGCAAAATAGATTCCATCAAGTAAATCGGAGAATATAGCAGCCGCTTCCAGTATATTTGTGATTAAAGATTTTTTGAATAAAATCTATTCAAAAATTAAATAAACACTTAAGTTCCAAGATTGGCTACTCTTGGCACATTCTAGCACCACATCTTACGCAGAGAAAAGTGCGACAACTCCAAAAGACAAATATCACTGAATCTTAAGTATAATTTTCTTTTCAATTTGAAATTTGCAGAATTCGTTTCTTTCTTAAAACCTGTAGAAAAGTTCCTGATTTCATTTCCATGCTTTATTCAAGTTTCATAGAATTCATTATTAAAACATTACATTTCCGAAGTTGAGTTGTTCCTTTGATATATCTTGGCTAAATTGTAATTCTGAGTTTCACATTGAATGCGATGATTCCTTGTAGCTAAAATTTCGTTTCACAACAGTTCAAACCGTAAAACTTTACGCTACCGCATTCCAAAATTTAAAAATAAATTGTTTATATTTATATAAATTGCTTCAATTACTGATTCTATTGCCATCACATTTGTACGATAAAAATGCACATATTTCTTCAAGTTGCTTGAATTTCTGATTCTATCGTATACACCATAGGGATAGTAAAAACAATGCACATATCTATACAAGTTGCTTGAATTTCTGATTCTATCGTATTCAACATAGGGATAGTAAAAAATGTTAATATTTATACAAGTTACTTGAATTTCTGATACTAGTTATCACATTTGGATGGTAAAAATACTCATTTATTCTGATTCTGATTTAAACATTTTCGATTCTGTCGTAAGCATTTGGATAGCAAAAAAGTTGAGTAAAATATAGTTTTCAGAAGAGTAAAATATCGTTTTTAGAAGAGCAAACTACACTAGACGATTCAAAATATGCAGCCCAGAAACAATCAACAAGTAGTGGGAATGAAAAGCCAGAACTTTCCAATACCCAAGTGGCATCCGATTTACGTTTTTGATGACAGCAATCCTATCGCGGACGATTCAAATCGCTCTTACACTTCATTTCACAAGGTTCATACCATCCCCTCGCCCACTTTACTTCCGTTTCAAACGCAGTCATCCAAGATGAACTTAATTGCCTCAAGGCTCGATGGGTGTATATAGCATAAGAAACTGGAATTGGGTCAACATGTTTGACCGTCCCCACAACAGAATTAGCAACCGGAGGGTTGCGAGTTCGAAACTCGGTCCAGCTAAAGACCGTCGTGTTTACACGGTAACTGCTGCACGTTAAATCCGTCCTCGCCTCAAATGTCCTCACATTGACGTGGTGTGGAAGTTTGAAGAGTGGGGTGGCACACAGTTCAGGTGTTGACCTCGTCATCTGACCGTGGTTCAAAATTACAGACGTTGTCCTTGGATCTTTCCCTTAGGGATTGATCCAGGACCGTAGCCAATAGCCCGTTGTGTTGCTCCAGTGTGACGTTAACTACCTACCCTCACAATAGAAGCAAAATTGATTGCGGGAGGTAAATACCAAAGAAAATTCAATAAGTCTGATCGCACGGAAAAAGAATTTAGTAGCTCCAGGCAAAAAAATCTCGACCTTAAAACTATAGCTTCATCTTTTCAAGTACACATGCAAATTTCGTTGCCTTATCGAACTAGCAGAAAGCAAGTACAAAAACTGAATAAACGCTAATATTTTCTAATTATAGAATTCTAATGTTTGGGGTTTCGCAAGATAAATGGACGTTAGAGACGAAACACTCAAATTTCTACCACGTGGATACTTCAACAAATGAATATTAGAAAATTTCAAAATCTAACTAAGACGTTTAGTCCGAAAAAGTTTCAAACTTCGTACTGAAGAATATATATGTCCTAAATTTGAAAAGTTTATAAAATTGCTTTTTCCTTACTGCAAATTATTTATTACTTAGTCGTGTTGGTTATTTGTTTGATTCTTGATTTAGAAAAGTTTATAACAAATTTTGAACTATAAAGGGAACCCATAACTTAAAATATAGAAAGAATACTTTTAACAGCAACTGCATCCATATAGAATTAAGGACGTTTCGAAAAATTAAACATTTGGAAGTAGAGGAAAAAATATTTCAGATATGAATGTTTCATCCAATCAGGAAGAATACAAAATCAATCATCAATGTTATTGTGAGGGAACACTAGCAACAAGCTTGTTTACTTCATTCGACATTACGTTTTAAAAAATTGTGAATTTCACACTACTCTCAAATATCAATTCATAAAATATACGATCTGACTACTAATGAAATTAAAACATTTTAATTGACACCGACTCTTTACGTTTTGTTGCTTGAACAAAATGTCATTCAGAACATTTAATCGTTATTTTAATAGGCTTAATACAAGAAAAACATTGCCATGTTGTCGGTATTACCGTCTGATATCGATGTCTTAAGATATTTTCAATACAAAGCCGAATTTTTTCCAAAATCAGTATATTTTAAGTTGTAATTCAAATTTTGTTTCTGGTTTGGTTTGTTGGGTTTAATGGCACAAAAGCCATATTTGGCCATGCTGCGCCATACACAAGACACAATATCAAATAATAGACAGACACAATGAAAGTTTTACTGACAGAAGAAATACACCCAGGGAGGAATGCACCTAAATTTTGTTTTTGAAATCGTTTACCTGAAACTTGGCAAGAACCCTTGGATTTTAAATAAACCTTTCGGTTGAAAACAAGGAAATCAAATTCAACCCATTTGTACAATGAAAAACAAATACCCTACATAAAACTGATACTTCCAAAGTTTTACACACCTCAAACTCAACTCTAAATGGTGACGCGTCTTGTTTGTTTTAAAAATTTGATTAGCACAATAAGAAAAGTTTAATTTGTCAACAATTACTCCAGTTTCATTTACAATTTAATCCAACGATTGGAGGATCATTTCAAAATGTTTCTCAACTTTCTGCTTGTTATTATGCCGGCAAAGCACGTGTATGACAATGAGAAATTAAAAAAGACAACGGAACATCTCAAAGTCTCAGACGTAAACTTTTTAAACTACGTAACAATGAAAAGTTACTTACGAAAAACTTTGTAGAGGGATGAAAAAGTAATGTCAGTCAATAGTCCACGATTTGCCCGCTCAAACGAATAAATCAAGATCACATGGAATAACTGGTACACTCTTTCGACAAAATATCCAGATTTCGGGCATTCACCGGCGAACCGATATAATTCACTTTTCAAGAAAACAATAAATACTTAACCGAGTTTTAATATAATATTACAAAGCGGCGACCAACGCACTTTCACAAGTCTGCTCAGTTTGGGAAACCACGGCGGAAAGAATTCGAACTAAGCCAGCCAAGCTGGCTGCTTATACCAAACTCGTAATGTACGACGGCGGCAAATCATTACGGCCCGCGTCCAATGGCAGGCGGCCGTTCCCGTCATGTGACTCACTCGGCGCTTAGGGAAGTTGCGAAAAATGAGATTTCGTAAAGCGGAGGAATTGTTCAATGAGAGGTAAGAATGAATACAGTGGAAGGGGCCCCCTTTTCGTTCTCACCGATGCACGGGGACTGTGACGTCATGTTTGGGTGAAAACCTGACTTTCTTTTCACCTTTTTCTGTGCGTTTAAAACCTCGTCGGGGTAGGGAAACTTAAAAATATTTTTTGGAACAACGGCAAATGTGTTTTCGAGAACCCCGACTCGCACTTTCGATATGTGAATTAAAGGAGCAATCCTCTAACAAAGACGCAGCTGGGAAGTATTGTAAACTACCTATATCGGGCAGGGAACAGAGGGATTTTTTTGTTTCCCCGCAGCAGATTTTTTTCTCTCTCCCCTTCACCTTCCTGCGCACTCCCCTCCCTCTCTTGTTTTTTGTTTGAGCGTTTTTTCCCTGAGTTATTTTTCAATTTATTCAAGCTCTTTAAAAACCAACAGAGAGGTCTCATGAGCGAAGTTTAAAGAAATTGGCGTGATTTACATATGATCTGTCTTACATAAATTTGCAAATACAGTCAAACCTCGTTAAGACGATTTTCACGGGACCGTGAAAAATCGTGTTATCCGAATTCAGAAAAAACATTATTTCAACAATAAAATAAAATATTAATACATTTACATTACTTACTATACAATTCTTGGTTCACAGTTAAATGGTATTCTTCATTACAAAGATTATACAGATGATTCTTGATTACATATGATCTGTCTTTCACAAATTTTGTAAATAGTCAAACAGTTAAAACGATTTTTACTTGACAGTAAAATCGTCTTGACGCAATCTTTGCCTTGATTTAGTTCTGTCATCGAATTTTGTGTTTTGTTTTATTCGTGATTTTCTTTAAGAAAATCTTTGATGCGGTCAATTTTGTTTAAGTGAGCAGATGAATTTTCACTGCTAACAAAAAGTGATGAACAATTTTTAAGCCAGTAGTAGCTTCCTTTAACTCTTTTGGGTTAGGTGGGTTAAAAACTGTCCCACCTTTTTTTTGCTTAGCTTTTTATGCATGGTGGGATACTTTTTAACCCACCTCAAAAAGTTGAAATTACTCATAGTCATACGGTTTAATATTTTATTTAAAGTTTTCATTGATTTGGCAATGCTATGAACTAACGCTAAATATGTAAATAACAGAAAACAAAAATTTGCACATGTCAAAATGCATTAGTAAGTTGTTGACACTGTTGTGATTTAGGTTGGCGAATTGTGTGGTGCAGTGAATTTTTGTCTTTCATAACGGTAAATGTTTTTTTTCCGTAAAAATTTATTATGAGCGAACAAATCGTTTTATAATAAAAAAACATGTTATTTGATGTTTTATACTAATTTTGAAGCTAAATAAGTAAATAAAGAATTCTGTGTAACTTGTTTTTTTTTCTTTAAAATCGTGTGGCTCAAAGAGTTAAAGAAGGCACGCTTGTTCGTTCGTCTTCATCGGAATCTTTATTTATTTTTTCTTCTTCATTCTCTTCCACAAATAAATCTCCTACAATTTCGGAGTCACTTAATGTTTCTGATAATACGATTGAAAAGAATCCGTTTGCCCTAAGTTTCGAAAATTTGTTCGTCTTAACCGCCGATTAGTGTAACCCGAATTCTTCTTAAACGAATGATTAACATTATTTGAATATACATTTTGATGGAAATTGGAAATTTGTTCGTATTATCAGTAATTCGTATTAAACGAGTTGTCTTAATGAGGTTTGACTGTAAATTAAATTGGATGCAGATTCCGGGAAATGCTACGAGGAGGCATATTAAATTTTCTTGAATGGCAATGGTACTTAATTAACGTCGCACTGGAGCAACACAACGGGCTATTAGCGACGGTCCGGGACCAATCTCCAAGGGAAAAATCCGACGACAACACCACGTCAGATGACGAGAACAGCACCTGAGCTGGCACTCCACTCTCCAAACTTCCACACCACGCCAACGTATACACACTTGAGGCCATGACAGATTTAACGTGCACCAGCCCCGGTGTACACGACGGTCTTTGGCTGAACTGAGTTTCGAACTAGCAACCCTCCGGTTGCTAATCCGTTGCTCTTCCAATTGGGCTACCGCGGCCTTCAAATTTTTTGGAGAACTGGAAGAAATTTTCGGTTTGAATAATTGTTTTAATTCAAACGAAGCAACTTACGTAAAAGTAAATAAAGCGTAAGCTTGCGTAGTTAGAAAAGACGAAGAAAGAGTAAATCATAAAGAGTAGCTTGCAGAAAGCCTCAATGGATTTCTTTCTTATATCTATCCTTTTCTCATTATTTTGTAAATCTTTGATTTTTCTGGTGGTATCACATGGAAAAATAGTTTCTTGTTCATAATTAATCATTGGCACTGCTCCAAATTGTGGTTCTTATTAAAGTTAAAAATTGAAGTTCAAAAGAATGTAATCAATAAATAATTTTGGTAAAAATCGTTTTGCTGAAAGAAATTTCGTATAGGATCTGAGATAATCTTTGCATCGAAACTAAATTTTCTCTTTTGGTTTGGTTTGGTTAGTTGCTCTACGGTTACTTTCTGCTGCACAAATTTGTTTCTTTAAAAGTCTGCCAATCGATACATTATAATGATTAAGGTTAAATAAAATTAGTATTCAAATATTTTCAATTTGTAGAGTTTCTTTAAAGCGCATCTTTAAAGTTTCTAAAATCCAGTCTAATAACAATGGAAGTAATTTATAAAATTAGCAAAAATAAATCAACGCTTTCAATTTCCCTTTAATTAAACTCCATAAAACCTTATTATGTATTGTATTTTCACCTTATATAATGTAAGCACATTTAAATTGATTATTTTTGGTTTGTCACTCTACGGTCATTTTTCGCTACACGAGGGCAAATTAAACCTAGACCTCAACTTAAAGTGAGATCTAAACCATTGCGAACATCCATGCCCAGATCGGGATTCGAAGCCAGAGATTGATAAACCGAAGGCCGGAAAATAAATTAAAAAATGATTTTCTCAGGATACATTAACGGCAGAACAATTTAATTAAACGAGGTTAATTTGAAGTATTCAGAAAATTATTAATGATTTATGAAAAATGTTTTTAGTTAATTATAAGTATTTGAAAATCCCTTTGGTATTTTACAGAAATACCTGCTTATCAATTCAAGTCATTCTCATAAAATATACTAAATAACCCGTTGTTCCACTGCGACGTTAATTAAAAATAACAAAAAATACCAATTACCATAAAATATACTTTTTATTTTAATTGTATGTAAACTTTTTATGTGGCTTATTAGACGTAGAAATATATTTTTCTGATTGGAAATGTCTTGGAACTATATTAAAAGTAATATAACATAATTTTATGTATACGATCCCGTCAGGTTGGTTGACTGGGTTTTATGGCACAAGGGACATATTTGGTCAAGCTGCGCCAAACACAAGAAATGGACACACACACAGGGAAAGTTTTAATCGGAATGTCACAGAAGAGAGAAATACACCCAGGTTAAGTTACAAACCTCGTCAGAAACAAACGATACATCCGACATCATTTTGCACTGTTCTACAACAAACGCATGTCTTACCATAACCTCAATTCTGAACCATTTCCTCGAGTAAATACTTTAAAACGGCCTTTCTTTTGAGATAATATTTGTTTCGATGGTATGACAAGGTTTTTATCTCTTAACTGCCATGATATATACCAGTTTCTTCTCTTTTAAATTACTTCTATCATCAAAGTTTTGCAAGTCACATTGGGTAAAAAGTTTCCTCACCTAAACTACACGGAACACTGATGAAATTTTTATTTCAACACCTGAGCTGGCAGCCCTCTCTCCAAACTTCCACAACAAGCCAAAGTGAGGATTTTTGAGGCAACGACAGATTTAAAGTGGACCAGCCCCCGTGTACACGACGGTCTTTGGCCGGACCGAGTTTCGAACTAATAACCCTCCGGTTGCTAATCCGATGCTCTTCCAACTGGGCTACCGCAGCCCTTTTTACCGTTCATAAAATCAGCACGTTAACATAATCAAATTCCCAGGATTCAAATCAATGAAATATTGTAGAATCGGCGGTTAATAATACCCCAACACTGCCACTTGTAAAAGTCAAATCTTTTCGCAATATTCTCATGGTAGCCCATCCCCACGAAATCAAAGAGATAAATACTATTAAATATATAAATACAGTTCCACCTTTAAAAAGCATCAACCGTTTAACTTACTCGAATTACCAAAGTAAATCAACGAATATTGTAGAATCGTCGGTTTTAATAATCCCAAGTAAAAATCAAATCTTTTCCCAATATTTTCATGGTTACCATTCCCCAAGACATGAAAGATAAATACTTTCAAATATATAGTGTCCGGCAGTCGGTTGGTTAACATAAACAAAATCCTAAGATTCAAATCAATGAAATATGATAGAATCATCGGTTAATAATATCAAATTGCCTCTTACAAAACTCAAACCTTTCGAGTAGTCTGACAACGTCTTCTGACATAGGAACTGAGCAAATAGGATCAAAGTCAAACGAAATGTTGATTTCTTTGAAGTTTCAAAATCAAATATGTATTCAGGAGGGGAGAGGGAGAAGTTTATAGAAAGTTTTCTACAACGTATTTTATGTAGGCAAAGGGAAATGTCATGGATGCATTTGATGTAACATCGTAACTAATTTCATTATTAGCTCATATTAGTAGAATGCCAATTGAAAATCAAACACCTTTTATCATTTTGAGTACTTTGGTGTCATTGTTTATCACTGTCATTTTACCTATGGTATCATGGAAAGAAGTATTTGATTTCAGGAAAAGTCTAAAGTCCGCATCGCCTTTAGCAAAAATAAAACTTTAATAAAATCAAATTTGTTGGGACAGAATATTGACTGATGATTCTACAATAGTTCGTTGATTTGAATCCAGGAAATTTGATTATGGATATTAATCGCAGACACGGTGTGCATATATATTTAATAGTATTTACCTTTTATGTCTTTGTGGCAATCATGGAAATATTGGTGTTGGTTCCAAAGGGTCTCTAAATCGGTCCTTCTGGATTGCCTCTCGTTTTAGGCAACACTAGGGATAGTTAGACTCAGTTTTTCTGAGACTAATGTGGTTGACATCATAGTTTTCTAGCTAGAATCACATTTGAAGGGTTACATTTCTTCCTCTTTTATGACCATTATTTGAGGGCCGCGGTAGCCCCGTTGGAAGAGTAGCGGATTAGCAACAGGAGGGTTGCGAGTTCGAAACTCGGTTCAGCCAAAGATCGTCGTGTACACAGGGACTGGTGCACTTTAAATCTGTCGTGGCCTCAAATGTCCTCATGTTGGCGTGGTGTGGAAGTTTGGAGTGGATTGCCAGCTCAGGTGTTGTTCTCGTCATCTGACCGTGGTTCAAAATTACGAGGCGTTGTCCTTGAATCTTTCCTTTCGGGATTGATCCCGAACTGTCGCCAGTAGTCCGTTGTGTTGCTCCAGTTCGACGTTATTTCACCTACCTACCATGACCATTATTTATTTGGACAGAATTGATTTTTTGTGCGACGAGCTGTGTAATATACGGTAGTGGTGAAATCAAAACACAAAGCAGTTTTGACAACACACTTACAGTAGCGTAGCCAGGATTTTATTTCGGAGGGACCCAAAACAGAAATGAAATTTGTAGGCACATGGCATAAGATACAATTTTTAGCCATCTGACATAAGATGCAATCTTTAAGCCAAATGACGAAGAAATTTTTAGGTAAGACAAGGAATTAGCTAGTGAACTAAGAAATTGGAGACGCATTTCGGTTGATCTGAGTTTACTTATCTGAGATTTTACAATGATTATTTCGTCCGTTTATTAGCGAAACACACTAAGTCAAAATGCGGGTTGCGAAAGCCCAGTTGGAAGAGTAACAGGTTAGCAACCAGAAGGTTTGCGAGTTCGAAACTAGGTTCAACCAAAGACTGTCGTGTACACGGGGTCTGGTGCACGTTAAATCTATAGTGACCTCAATGCCCTCACGTTGGCGTGGTGTGGAAGTTTGGAGAGTGGGGTGCCAACTCAGATGTTGACCTCGTCATCTGACCATAGTTCAAAATTGCGAGGTGTTGTCTTTGGATGTTTCCTTTCGGGATTGATCCCCGGACCGTCGCCAATAGCCCGTTGTGTTGCACCAGTGTAACTTAAATTCAACTACCTACCTACTATCTACCCCTCTCATGTGGATCTCAGCGGAAATGAAAAGGCAGATAGCTTAGCAAAAAAAGGAGTGTCCCAGAGTCAGTTCAATCAATTACCTCTCTTATGAAAACTTTGAACGAAGAACGGACCTCGTCATCTGGCCTCGTCATATTAAAAATTAAGAGGTGTTGTCTTCGGATCTTTCCCTTTGGGATTGATCAATGACTGTCGCCAATGGGCCATTGTGTTGCTCCACTGCCACGCTAATTCGACTGCCTACCTCTACCTTTCTTATTTCTATAGATTCAAAATTAAAAGTAGTAACCTCTGTTATTAAGGCGAATTGGATGATGCCGACCACTATGTGTTCGCCCTTTAAAAAAACGAATAACAGTATCAAAAGTTCCCTCCGTAGATTAACCCAGTTCTACGCCAACTATCAACCCTTCCCATCTTATCTTAATAGGTTTAACTAAACTATTAAATCAAGTCCTAATTGTGTTTGCGGTGAAATGGACTCAGCAATTCACTATATAAATGACTATCCCCTCACTTCCAAATGGCATTCAAAAGCACCTAGAGATGCTAATCTTAACGAGTGGTGTGCAAATGCTACAAGAAAGGAGAAGGCACAGAGCCAAATAATAAAAACCTTAATTTATCTTTTCCCTACAACATAGATAATGTCTGAAACCATGTAGAACTTGTCTTCCTCATAGTGTTGCACCTCAGCAATTTTACATGATTATTAAACCTCCTAGGAACAAACCTTAAACCCCATCTTCACTCCTACGAAAATTTCCGTTCACAATTCAATTTCAATAAACCTCAAACTATCTAAACTTGCATGCGATTTTATCTACCTCTATATAAGTGACCATATATTCAATAGACTAATTGAAAGATATGGTCACTTTTCTTTTAAAAGTAGTACTACAGAGACCCAGCGGATCATTTTTCGGTGATGGAAATCCGCAGACGGACATTTGTTTTGATTAGTCCACTCAAGGATTTGTCGAAGTCCGCCTGCAGCGTCAACGACAACAATACGTTCGCCTGTAGTTTATTCTTAAGATTTCCTTCTCACCAAACCCCAGTAGAAAGATAATAAAGCTCAGGGGCTTCTCCAAAATTATGAATAACAAATTTTCACTCCGACGAAACTGTGAGTATGTCGGGATATCGTCGGACAGCGGACAAAATACAATTAAGCTTAACCCTCCTCGATGTCTCGACGTGATATCTCGTCATTAGAAAAATATTGACCAGATCTTGATGGACGAGATTTCATGTCATTAGAAGAAAACTGATCAGGTCTTGATCTCGTTATCATAAAAAAAATCGGCAATAACTTGATGACGAGATATCTCGTTATTAGCAAAATTAATGGACGAGATATCTCGTTGAAACAACTCGGAGGGTTAATTTGAGACTACTGCTCCATTCTCGTACTCAGGTATATACGCTGAATGTGTTTATATGTTTAATACTTTCCATGTGTGTGTGTGTGTGTGTGTAAATATTTTCTGCTTTTGTAAAATCTATTACGAACTTCCACTTTCTTGTATTTTTGCCAATGCTTTATGCCTAGTGTAAGATGTTTTGTGTATCATGTATTGTCTTTTGTGTGAAAATCACCCCTTGCTCGGTCTTAACCCTCCAAGTATTTTGCCGAGATACCTCGCCCGAGATCTCGTCATTTTTGCTAAGGACAAGATACCTCGTCGAGATAAAATTGCCCTATTACTCAAAGGGGAATGAAGATCCAAGTAAAAAAATTGTCCCTTACAAAGGATTGGTGACAGTTTAGAACAGATTTTTGCACCAGAGGCTGGACATTACAGGCAATTTCCGACGCGAAGATAAACCACCAAGAGGGTTAAACCCTTTGCCGGTAGGCTAGATGGCTTAGGTTGTAAAAAAACCGAACCAACTCCCACACGTCCGCTCCCGGACCGTCGCTAATGGCCCGTTGTGTTGCTCCAGTGCGGCGTTAATTAACCCTCCAAGTGGTTTCGACGAGATACCTCGTCCATCAAGATCTGACAAAATTCCGGTAATAACGAGATGCCCGTCATCATAAAATGATCACGTCATCATAAAAAAATCGGCAATATCATCAAGATATTGCCGATTTTTTTATGATGACGTGATCAAGATCTGGTCAGTTTTGCTGATGACGAGACATCCCGTTCATCAAGATCTGATCAGTTTTTTTAATGACAAGATATCTCGTCCATCAAGATCTGATCAGTTTTACTAATAACGGACAACCTCGTTGAGACAACCACAGGAGGGTTAACTACCTACCCACATGTACACAACTTACAAAAATTCTGATGAAAATCATGCATTCGCTTAATACTAACCTTGATGGTTAATGAGAACGGTAGAAAGCCATCTTTTCCAGGCAGCTACTGTGGGAAATTCGAGAAACCGCCGAGAACACGAGAACAATACTGTGGAGTTCCACCTCGCTCGATCTTTCGATCGCAGCATATCATTAATTTTCCATTCATGGATGTTACAAGTCGTAAATAGTTCAGGAGCACGGGAAGCTTCATTTTATTGACGCAAGATCAAAGATGCAATTAAACACACAAACACCAGGATCGCTTTCTTTGTACAGCTGTTTTCCCATCCTGTAAATTTTTACATTTACATCTTTCCTGTCTCGCATGGGCGTCAACTCCTTGGGGACTAACAAATCAAAGTGCAATTTATATAATAAATTCAACAAGTTAATTGGTGTGAATATCTGGTTAGTAAAATTACGATGAATTAAAATGTTTAATTTAACTAGACTAACTAAAATGCTGTTTATTCTAATCAATTTTTATGCAAGGAGCTTCTGTTATTTACGTTTTGGTTGAGGGAGCCGTTGACCAAAAAGTGTTGAAAACGGTTAGGTTAAGATATACCTGGTGCTAAGAGATATACCTGGTGCTAAGAGATATACCTGGTGAAATAACTTGTGCTAAGAAATATATATATATATGACCGATAAATTTCTTCATTCATCCCGTAGGGCTTAGATGTATCTGGACTAAGGGATAAGAAATATATGGCCGGTGAATTTCTTCCTACAGCTAGTAAGGTTAAGATATACTTGAACTGAGTGCTAAGACCGATGAATTTCTTCATAACTCCCCGTAGGGTTAAGATATACCTGGGCTGAGTGCTAAAAAATGTGATCAATGAATTTCTTCATACACCCAGTAAGTTCAAGATATACCTCGACTAAGTACTAAGAAATTTTTGACTGATTAATTCCTTCATATACCCCCGTAGTGCTAAGATATACCTGATTTCTTCATACACCATGTGGAGTTAAGATGTACCAGGATTGAGCGCTAAGAAATATATAATCGATTGATTTTGTCATACACCCCGTAATGTTAAAATATACCTGATTTCTTCAAACACCCCCGTAGTGTTTCTTCATGCACCGTGTAGGGTTAAAATATACCTGGATTGAATTCTAAGAAATATAAGACCGATGCATTTCTCATACACTTCGTATGCCATATACATTTATTTCCTCAAGACTTTAAAAACCCATAGAATAAAAAACGCCTGCTTCGTTTCGTTCAAGCAATCGAAACCTTATGGAACTTTCAGAAAGGCGAATACCTGAAGACTTGCAAATCTCGGAATCAGAGAACACGACATTGGACGACGCAGCCGGTTAAAAATCTATTTCCGGAAGAGTGAAATATAAAACGACGAATACTTTACGACACACGGGAACTTGAAGAGCACCATATGCAAGTCCTTTTTTTTAAATCATACGTGTCAAAGAACTGGATTTTAGTGAAAAATGTTAAGACGTGCGAGACAGGAATTGTGTTTACGCTAGCAAGTGTATTTAAAATTGTCATCTTTTTTTAAAATTAAAAACCCTATCTACAATAGGAAGTAACATATTTGAAGGAGTGTTTAGCACAAACTGTGATACGTTGTCTTTTAACCCTCCAAGTGGTTTAGATGAGATATCTCGTCCAAGATCAGGTCAATTCTGCTAATACCGAGATGTCTCGTTCATCGAAAACTGGTCAGTTTTGCTGATGACGAGATACCTCATCGAGACAAAACTGCCCTATTACTCCAAAAAGGATTGAAGATCCAAATAAGTAAAACGAATTGTCCCTTCCTCAGAACTGGTGACAGTTTGGAACAGGTTTCTAAATCAGATGCTAGCCACTACAGGGACCACACCATAATAAACCTTGGACTTAACCACTAGTAACCCCACAGCCAAAATCGCATGGAGTTAGATCTGGGGATCAGGGTGACTATGCAACCGGAAACACAAGCCTGACTTTTTCGTCAGTGAAGCGATGCCGTAGAAGCTGCTGTACCGATCGAGTAATATTTGATGGTGCTTCATCTTGCATTAAAATTGTCTTGTCCCGACATTGTCTTTGTTGAAAAGCATAATGACGAAATGGTTCAGTATATCTCGATATTTCTATGCGGTAATGGAACAGGTTACTGGTCCTATCCGATTAATGTTCGCCGTGTACGTGGAAACTGGTGCACGTTAAATCCGTCGTGGCCTCAAATGCCCTCACGTTGGCGTGGTGTGGAAGTTTGGAGAGTGGGGTGCCAGCTCAGGTGTTGACCTCGTCATCTGACCGTGGTTCAAAATGACGAGATGTCCTCGGAACTTTCCTTTCGAAATTGATCCCGAATCGTCGCCAATAGTCCGTTGTGTTGCTTCAGTGGGACGCTAATTCAACTACCCACCTACCTACCAACCGAGTAATGTTCTCCAAAAATAATGGTCCTACGAGGAAATCTGCTGTAGAATGTATTATCCCTGTTTAATGTGCTATGAAGCCACATTTAAACGGGGATCACACATTCTACAGTTTTCAGAAAGACTTAATTCTATTCCGCATGGCTTTGTAACGAGAAAAGCTCTCAAAACATCCATCGAGATCTTTCCCCTTGTTCTTATTACAGTTATTACAGCTAAGGTGGTAATTTTAGGCCATAACTACCTTAGCCGTTTACTTCTGCTGATATCTTAGTGTGTAGCAGAAAAGATTGTGAACTCGACTAAAAGTACCCGCATGCAGTAACGAAAAACGAAAAGCCCTGTCCTAAATTCAGTAAGCTCCATGAGTCAAAGGAACACAGAAAGGACAATCTTATTTGAATCAAATTTAATTCACGTTTCTATTCCATTTAAAGTGGGCCGGGGTAGACCAGTTGGAAGAGTAATGGATTAGCAACCGGAGGGTTGAGAGTTCGAATCCAACCAAAGGCCGTCGTGTACAAAGGGGGTTGGTGCACATTAAATCTGTCGTGGCCTCAAATGTCCTCTCGTTGGCGTGGTGTGGAGGTTTGTAGATTTGGGTGCCAGTTCAGGTCTGTTCTCGTCATCTCACCGTGGTTCAAAATTACGAGGCGTTGTCCCTTCGCGATTGATCCCGGATTGTCGCCAATAGCCCGTTGTGTTGCTCCAGTGTGACATTGATTAACTACCTACCTTCTGCCGATACCTTAGTGCTTCGCAGGAAAGATTGAACTCAATAGCAGGAGTGAAAGTACCCCGCATTGTGTAACGAATAACGAAAAGCACTTTCCTAAATTCAGTAAGCTCCAAGATCCAAAAGAAAACAGAGAGGACAATCTATTCAAATCAAATTTAATTCACGTTTCTATTCCAATTAATTTTAAATACTAGTCCCTTGTGTTGCTCCAGTGCAGTGGTTTTTAACATAGGGTGTGTGCACCCCTGGGGGTGCGAGAGAAGTTTCGATGGACGACAGCGATTTAATAAAAGACGATCTTATTGAAATATGAGCCAATGCACGTATTCAAATGGAATTTGAAAAACTGAACTTAGAACAATTCTGGTGTACGCAGTGAGAACCTTATACACAGCTGGCGAAAGCAGCATTGCAGACACTGATACGATTTGCCACCACCTGCCTGTGTGAAATGGGATTTTCATCACTTCTGCACATAAAAACAAAAGCCAGAAATCGCTTAAATGCAAGTGATGACTTACGCGTGGCTCTAAAAAAGAACCTCGCTTCAAAAGTATTATGAATAAACAACATAGCCATTAAAAATTGAGGTATTGTTTTGTATGTATAATAAAAATGTATGTTTATTTTTCAGTAAATAAATTATCTTGCATTAGAAGCAATTTCCTAAATAAAGAAATAGAAACACATTTTTAAGGGGGTGCGGGAACTTCTTTTTAGTTTCAAGAGGGTGCCGATCACTAAAAAGGTTAAGAACCGCTGCTCTAGCTCGACGTTAATTCAACTGCCTACCTATTCTGTTTAATAAAGTTACAATTTATAAATAAAAAATCTGATCTGAGGTTATTCTGAACTTTGCATTTTTTATGCCGCACGATAGGCCTTCGAACACCATCTGGCATTTACACACGTATCTAAAAATTTGCATAAACTCAATTCGCACGGGGGGTGAGTTGAGAAAGGCCACTGCACAGAAGCGCCTCCTTCAGGAGAAAACGATCCGCAACACATGTTCACTCCCATCCGCTTTGTGGTCTGTCTATTTTGCAGGTAGGCAGTTGAATTTACGTCGCACTGGAGCAACACAAAGAGCTATTGACGACGGTCCGGGATCAATCCCGAATGAAAAGATCGGAGGTCAACACCTCGCAATTCTGAACCACGGTGGGATAACGAGGACAGCACCTGAGAGAGATGACACCCCACTCTCTAAACCACCACGCCACGTCAACGTGAGATCATTTGAAACCGCGACAGATTTAACGTGCATCAGCCTCCACGTACGCGACGGTCTTTGGTTGGTTCGAGTTTCGAACGCGCAACCCTCCTGTTGCTAATTCGCGACTCTACCAACTGAGCTACCGCGGTCAGTCTATTTTACAGAAAAGAAAGTTATGTATGTAAAGAAATGTCTGTTGTGCCTCGGGCGGACGGGCAATTTCTTTGCTTTTTCACTTAATATATAAGTATTTTAATTGCTTAGCATTATTTGAATTTGAATTTATAGTTATTTTTTAATTATTTTAAAATTACATATACTTATGATTAATGGATACGTGCCGAAAAACAAATTACATGTGTCGTGTAAATTGTTTGTCGACCATACAAAATTTTTATGCGTAATTTTTAATTTGTGTTTAATTGGTTTTAATATTTACTGGGGATAATAGACGGATAGAACCCGTAGAAAAACCTGGCCATTCATTTCCTCCATATCTTTTTTGTTGTGATTGGAGAGAGATAATAAAGTTAGAGTTTTTGTAACAATATATCCTTGCTGCGACATATGTTATTCTCCTGTACCATTGTTTAATCCTGTGTTCTTTATAAAGTATTTTCGACCGGATATAACTATAAAGATGGGCAGGACGGGACATTTTTGCAGTGATAGAAAAGATAATATGCTTTGTAAAAATTTTGATTTTGTATAGGTCTGCAGGCTATGATAGTTTCCTAAACTAATAAATAATTATTTTTAATTTGATGTAGCAAGGGTAAACAGGATAACAATTATAAACGTACCGGGAACTAGCACATTTTCACGATGTTTTTATTCATTTCGAAATAATAAGTTTTGTGAATCTTCTGACCACCACTCAGTCCCTGACAAATCGAAACACATCAGCATTGGAATGAAACTTAGCATGTGTGATGTACATGAATAGAAAGTATCACAGTATCAAATCTAGTATTGTAGAATTATATCGGAAAAGTCATGAATTAGTAAGTTATTAAGCCCCTTCTGACGGCCATACATGCCATTGGACAGCGTGGTAGGGAGTCAAATGGAGTCCTTACGCTATCCCGCAGTAAATTATGCCAAGCATTCTGCAACTGCTCACCAGATCCTTTATGTTACAAGATTACTACATCAGAAAGGTTATGAATTGGTAAGTTATAAAGCCCCTTCTGACGGCGATACATGCCATTTTACAGGGTGGTATGGAGTCCTTATGCTATATCATGGCAAATTATGCCAAGCATTCTGCACTGCTCCACCAGCTCCCTTATATTCCAAGAATGGTGTAATTGACGGTCTATCATATTCCAGACGTAGTGGATAGGAGACAGGTTGGGGATCTCTCGGGCCTAGGATATAAACGCGAAATGTAAGTAGAGTGAGCATTGCGAATGAGAGGAGCTTCATAATGATCAACTTGTCGACTAGTCACATGAATGCTCATTGACTTCGTTGGCCGATTTGGCATCTTATCTCCTAGTTTAGCGATATAGCATCTTGTGACAGGGAAGGTGTGTGAATGCCACTTTCTAGAATGGCAAAAGTGATGAAATCGCCAAAGTCTACCACTATGTCATGCGGACCAATCAGATGACGAATCGATCTATGGGCGTGTTTTCCTGTTCTGTGGATCAATTAGATGATGAATGTTTGGTTTCATCCAGTAGACGAAAGTAGTCTAAGGGTCACGTTACTATTTGGTTACATGATCCTGGACACATAAAGAGATTGATATTGCTCACTCTTCTTTTATATTTCCTCTCTGACCTATGAAGGGTTTCAATACCACGGAATCATTCCTAGCAGAGGCGAGCCATGTGTGGCAGCGCGTAATTGGACTGGTAAATAGTCCTTTGGAAACGTGCCATGAAAGACAACACAACAGGTTGTAGTATCTGTTGGACATATCACTGTGCTGTCTAACTACCTCGTACCACTACTAGAGAGGACCGTTTGTCGTAATAATGGTTCCTCACATCATTACTCCAGGAGATACAGCGGTGCGCCACTCGATAGTACTGAAAGTTCAAAGAATCTGGAAAAGTTAAATTTTGCTGCTTCATCCTAATGAAATCATTAAAAATAAAACAAAAATTATGTCGATACCTAAGAAAGAGGAAAGGCAAGAGTTTGACCGTTATTCACATATCTTCAACTTTCAAAACGAATCAGCATAAGCGTTGCTGGAAAATTTTACCTATGAAAATCCTCAAATTTGCTGTCTATTCTCCTGCAGGAAATCCCCTATAACCTTCCTGGTGGTTGTCTCGATGAGATATCTCGTCATTAGCAAAACTTACCAGATCTTGATTGAAGAGATATCTCGTCATTAGAAAAAAACTGACCAGATCTTGATCTCGTCATCATAAAAAGTCGGCAATATCTTGACGACGAGGTATCTCGTCATTAGTAAAATTGATCAGATCTTGATGGGCGAGATATCCCATCGAAACCACTTGGAGTGTTAAAATACAGACAAATGTAAAAGGCTTACAGGCTTAAATAAGCATAATCCAGGCATAAAGGCATAATTTTCCTGTCCCTTTATAAGAGATCTTATGCAATTTAAGATGAACTGCCACATGTAAAAATATTCTTTCCAGTTTAGGGTTATACCCTTGAAGGTGTTCGTTTTAATGAAAGGAAGGTGGGAAGGCAAGAGTTTGATCGTTATTTCGCATACCTTCAACTTTCTAAACGAATCAGCATAAGTGACAACTTATGCTGATTCGTTTAGAAAGCGTAAAACAACTTTTAACATTGAAAACTCTAAAATTTACGGTTGGCTGGTTGATTTGCTTTTTATGGCGCAAGGTCCAAAAGCGGAGAAGCTGTGGCAAACACAAGATAGAGCGTAACCAAGTAGATTAGAATAAAATAACTTAAAATTAATTTTCTAGCCAACAATAAATGGTAGATTTAAAAAAATACAACACTCAAAATACATTAAATACGAAAATATTGAAACGAGGCGATTGTAAACAGGAAAATATTAGATTATCGTCGTTATCAATGTAAAAATAGTGAATGAAAGTAAAAAAGGTTTGATGCAGTGAAATGAGAAAGATAAAATATTATATGGAATTTAAAAATTTTATGGTTTGTAAAAATTTAAAAAGATTTGGGTGGGGATTTTCCCCAATCAAATCCTGCAGGTTTAAAATTGATTTACGGAAAAAATGTTGACGAAAATTAAAAACAGGACAATCGACCAAAACATGGTGGACGGTAAAAGCGATTCTTAAATTTACGGTCTATTCTCCAGTACGAAATCCCCTTCAAAAGGCAGATAAATATCAAATGCATACAGAAAATTTCCCTCTCCCTTATAAGAGATTTATTCGATTAAAGACGAATTGTCACATCTAAAATATTCTTTCGAGTTTAGTGTTATACCCTTGATGGTGTTCGTTTTAATGAAAGGAAAGAGGAAAGACAAGAGTTTGACCGTTATTTTCGCATACCTTCAACTTTCAAAACGAATAAGATAAGAGTTGCTGACAAATTTAAACTCTAAAATTTACGATCTAGTCTCCAGTAATAAATCCCCTTTAAAATGCTGATAAATATAAAATGCATACATAAACTTTTCCGCTCCCTTACAAGAGATTTTATTCAATTTAAGACGAACTGTCACATGTAAAACATTCTTTTGAGTTTAGTGCGAAACCTTAAAGTGTTCGTTTTAATGAAGACGATTTTGTGAAATCTATAGAAGTCTGGAAAATCTCCAATAGAGAGGAAAGATAACAAAGTTCAAAGTCAATCCGCGGAAAATGTGCCCGAGGCGAAGACGGTGTTCCGTCGTCGTCACCAAGATGGAAGGACAGCTTTTGGAAAATTTCACGTGGTAATTGGTTTTTCATGAGTCTGCCCGTAATGAATTCCTTTATTACGGTACAATGCCGTTTTGAATGTTTTTAGATCCTGAGGCGTGTTCTGAGTTTACACAAAGGGTTTATTAATTGAATGGAGTGAACTAAATAAATAAAACGCTATCAAACTTTGCAAGTGGCTGCGAATTCCGATTATTCATATAGATCAATTTTTATAAAATTATTGGTCCCAGGATACAACTATTGGGAAGGCCTCGGTAGCCTGGTTGGAAGAATAGCGGATTAGCAACCGGAGGGTAGCGAGTTCGAAACTCGATCCAACCAAAGACCGTGTCGTAGGGGGCTGGTGCACGTTAAATCTGTCGTGGCTTCAAATGTCTTCACTTTGAGTGGTGTCGAAGTTTGGAAAGTGGGATATCAGCTCAGGCGTCGCCACGTCATCTGACCGAGAATCAAAATTACAAGGTGTTGTCCTCGGATCTTTACCTTCGGGACTGATTCTGGACCGTGGCCAATAACCTGCTGTGTTGGTTCAGTGCGCTTTAATTAAACTATATACCCTTCTTTCGAAAACTAAAGGAATAATTAATTTAACTTTTTCAAACTTTTGAATAATTATGTTGACTCTTCAGAATTAGAATCCAACACACAATTTTATAGCCGTTTCTGGATTATGAGTATAAAAAATTTCGAACTCGTCGTGTTAAATTAATTTCCTATACTTTTATTCATATCTTCCAAACTAATCATCCTATTAGCTAAAAAAATATGTTTACTACGCTACTTTGAAAGAACTGAAACAAAATGTAAGCAATGTTTCTTTTAAGTTAATAATTAACTTAATATTCATTATAAAA
Organism: Meta bourneti; assembly: GCA_933210815.1. NCBI lineage: Eukaryota > Metazoa > Arthropoda > Arachnida > Araneae > Tetragnathidae > Meta > Meta bourneti. Next base: position 35,167,644 of record OW119934.1, read on the forward strand.
TTAATATTCGAAAAAATCATGGATAGCAACTTTTATTTATTTTGATGGAAATCAATTCAAAAGTGCTCTTCATATGCTAATGCAAAGTTTCAGCTTTCCTCATGAAAATTTGTTGACTATAACAAATTTAATGTTCCCTATTTTCAGCCTTTTTTTGTTAAACGTAATGATTAACTTCTACTTATATGTTAGTCCTTTTCTTTATTGTTGGCTTTTAACATGAAGGAATCAGGAGAAAACTGAGATTCTCATTCCGAAGGTGATAGATATTTTGAAGATTAATCTATCTTATCCACTTCCCCAATTTCAACCTAAAAGTTTGTGTTATGTTTTTCACAGGCACTGTAATTACTTTCTACGGAGTCGTATTACGAAATTAATATTCGAAAAACTATGAATAGTAATTTCCATATATTTTGATGGAAATCGAGTCAGAAGTGCTTTTTATACGATAATGCACTTTCAGTACTTTCCTCCCGATAGTTCTTTTACTATAATAAATTTAATATTCGCTATTTTTATCCATTTTTTCTAAAAGAAATTACTAATTTGTTTTTCTATACTATCCTTTTCTCGTTTCTTTTAACTTTCAACACATAAAGATCTTTGAAGAAAACTGGGATTCCCATTCAGTAGCCGATAGATGGTTTGAAGATTAACCTATCTTATCCACTTCCCCGTAATTGCAATCTGAAAGTTTGGGTTATGGTTTCCACAGGTACTGTAATTACTTTCTGAGGAGCCGTATCTCCATCTTGACTCCTAACCAATCAGCTATGGTCGTTTGTTTACCTGCTGCCGGCACAATTCTTCAATACCCTTGAGATCATGTCAACGGAGAAGATAAAACTTAATGAGTTCGATCAACACCTCAAACGGCAGCTGAACCCTATTGATAAGGCACGCTACTAAAGAAAAAAGGGAAAGACAACAGATAACGCAGTGAGTGGAAATTAAAAAATTATATTTCATTCTCACTAACTTCGCTTTAGGAACAGTTTAACTTCGAAAGTAGACTTCCCACTGAACAGATCGAGCAGTAGTAATACTCCATACTTTAACTAACAGAATTTTGTATTAATGTTATACTTTGTAAAAGTCTGTTACCAAAAGGTGGTTTGCTACTATCCTTGTAGTCTGTTTTTAAAATAAGCGTTTTCGATAAAAATTTCTTGTTTTGCTCAAATTTATTAGTCTTGTGCGTTTTACTGCTTAAATTCGTATTTGAAATAGTGTTTAGAGTTCTGAAATGAAAAAATAAATTATACTTTTGGGTAGGTAGCTGAATTTACGTCACACTGGAGCAACACAATGGGCTACTGGTGACGGTCCGGGATCAATCCCAAAGGGAAGGATCAAAGACATATCTTTTCATTGGCGTAAGGCGTCATTCTCCGCTCGGATTTTCAACAGCAAACTCCGAATTCGTGTAGCGATACCGTTGAAAATCCAAGCGGGGATGACGCCTTACGTCACAGAAACAATGTTGTCGATTGATCTAAACAGCGCTCTCTACCACCTAAACGCGGCATTTCCGGATGATTCACATTCTTTGACAAAAATGTTTATTTTGGGCTCCTCTATTACCCTTTACAATTTGGCCAGATATTTTCGAAACACCCTGTGTGTCGCATCAACTCTTCAAAAGTGTTAAAAATAAAGTAAATTTTGAGGAACATGTTTGCATATTTATTTAGCGTTATTCGACTGTCACAAATATTTGGCGTACACAACCATTTTAAAAGAAATTTTTTACTCGGATAAACTGAGATATTTTATGCTTACGTAATCTCTTACTTTAAAATTAATCTTGTGAAGAAATACAAGATGTTGCCTTTGGGGAAAGTATGGAATTCTGATAAGATCTTCATTTGGCATAAAAGTGCTATTTTAAACTTCGGGTCCTCTCCGAAATGCAATCCCGACTACTCTACTGAGAACCGCACGAGTTATTTTTAAACTGAACAGGAAGCATTTTGCTGACTGGAATGAACTCTTGAGTATCAAATCAGTTTGATAAGTAACGTCAGAAACGTAACTCATTCATAGGATAAGTGTCTTCCTTCCATATGTAGTTCCTTTCTATCTAGATTTGGATAACTACTGAAAATATAGCTTTTATAAAAACATTAAAATTAATTTAGATTCATAATCGCTAAGGGGTTTTCATTGTCTGATTTATTTCAGTTCAACTACACTTAATCTCTCCAGTGCGATTAGGTTGTACGCATAATTTTTATCTCCTGCTACATGCAATGGTTGGTTGGGTTTTATGGCGCAAGGACCATATTTGTCCAAGCTGCGCCAAAAGCAAAACAAAGTCAAGTAATGAACATAAACACACAAGGAAAGTTTTATTGTCACAGAAGATAGAAATATACCCAGGGTAAGTTACAAGAATCGAAACTGGTCGCCTGCAACTCCCAGGTTGCTAGGGCAGTGCCCAAATACACTGAGCCATGGCGGCCCCGCTACATGTAATGATTTGACTATTATTCTTCTTTGTGAAAAATATTGAAAAGTATTTGGTTTATAAATTAAAAACTAGAACAACTTGGTTTACGTTCTCTCATATGTGATACTACTATGTAGTGGAATATTATACGTGTTGTATTAAGTGTGTGGAATCAAATAATGAAAATAAATCTACTTATTTTACCAAAAAATGAAAATAAGAAATTTAGTATAGCAATATCATAATCTCTATAAATGTAAGATATTGTAATTTTATTTAGTTTGATGGTTTAATAGGAATCGGTAAAGTTTTATAAAACGTATAATACAATAATATGAATATTAAATAAAAGATTAGAAAAGGTCATGACATTTATGCGTGAGTTTACAAGTGTTAAAATCTATTTTGTAATTCAGTAAGTTTATTTCTCAATGAATACTTACAAATAAGAAATTTATTTGCTCAGTTATATGGACAAAATGTATGGACTTATAGGAACCGAACATGCGCCGCTTACAGCTCGCAGGTCGATAACATAGATTTGAAATTTTTTGTAGACTGAGCACTGCTATTGAGAGAAGCTTCAAAAAGTGTGACCAACATGTCGACAAGAACTCACGTGACTGCTCTGTGAAAAATTGACTTGTTTGGCCGATTTGACATCTTATAGCCATGTTGGATGTACTATAACATCTTACGATAGAGTAGATGTGTGAATGTGTATTTCTATAGAGTGGCGACTAAAATGTTGAAATCGCCAAAGTTTACTATGTTGCACGGACCAATCAGATGATGAATTAATGGATGGACGTCTTCTGTCCCGTCAACTAATCAGACGATGAATGTTCGTGTACAATTGGCAGACAAAAGTAGTCAAAGGTCACGTTACTACTAGTTTTGGTCATATAATGCTGGGTACAAAAAAGGTTACCATTGCTCACTCTACTTTTATATTTCCTCTATGGTCGATAACGCAATAGGCAAACCCACTGAGCCACTGTTGCCCCGAAAAGATATAAAGGAGAAAAATGTTATTTCCTAAAACGAAATAAATAGCGCACGGTAAACATTTCGCACGCATTAAAGCGAATTTTTACCAATTAGAAAATAAACTCCAGTTTCAATTTATATAAAAATAGAAAAACGGAATTAACAAATGTCTTAACCCTCCAAGTGGTTTTGACGAGGTATCTCGTCCATCAAGATCTGTCCAATTTTGCCAACGACGAGATATCTCGTCATCAAGATATTGGCAATCTTTTTATGATGACGAGATCAAGATCTGGTCGATTTTCTTCTTATGGCGAGATATCTCGACATTAGATGATCGGGCCAGTTTTGCTAATACGTCGAGAGATACCTCTTCGGGACAACCACCAGGAGGGTTAAAATCAAAGAATATATCAGGGCCGCGGTGGCCCGGTTGGAAGAGTAACGGACTAGCAACCGAAGGGTTGCGAGTTCGAATCCAGCCAAACACCGTCGTGTACAAAGGGGGCTGGTGCACGTTAAATCTGTCGTGGCCTCAAATGTCCTCACGTTGGCGTGGTGTGGAAGTTTGGAGAGTGGGGTGCCAGCTCAGGTGTTGCCTCGTCATCTGACCGTGGTTCAAAATTACGTGGTGTTGTCCTCGGATCTTTCCCTTTGGGATTGATCCCGGACCGTCACCAATAGCCCGTTGTGTTGCTCCAGTGTGACGTTAATTGAAATAACAATAACAATAACAATAACAAAGAATATATCCAAATGGCATGTATTTAAGCTCTAGAGATGATATTTTCAACTTAACTTATACGAACCATAAATTCTGAAATGTTAGAATCAGTATAAATCGCAGTTGCATTTAGGATCTACCCTCTCTCCCACCGTCCAATCACCGCTTCATTTACAGAAAGCCTACTTATCACACCCCACCGAGGCTTCCCGATGGCCGACACCCAATAACTCGCTGTATCAATCTCCGGTAAACTAGCCATTACTGCTTCCAGAGATTGGGTCCACAAATGAACTTGCCTTTTACTGCCGCCATCCCCAGTCGATACGGATGGCAAGGCAGCAACTACAGGGACAGGCTTCAATGGGTTTTGCTTCATTTTATGTGTGTGCGCCCTGCCGACCTGTTCGCTCGCCATGGTCTACTTGCGATCCGCGGATGGACATGCCGACATCGGACACGGGAGAGGTCAATCCGTGACCACGGGACTCCTGGGAGTAATCATGTGGACAATGGGGTACATCGTTGGAAGAGAAAAAGATTTGATATTTCACCGAAATAATGATTAATTAGCACACAGAAACCGATATAGTTTCCCAGACTTTTTTGGCTCAACGCCCCCTTTTAAAAGACGAGTTTTTTCGCCCCTGTGGAGAGAACTCCATCTCAGCTGATAATATATTGCAGGTGTAGCTGAGCCTATAATTTTTAAATTCAACCAAAATATTTGTGTAACTGCAATTTTAGAATCTGGAAAATTCTATCTCAACTAATAGTAAATTATCAGTGGTGTGGCTGTGCAAGTTTGTGCAATTAACAAATTTGAATACATTTCTTCAAGCATGGAAAATAGGATAAGGTCTGTTCCTAGGGCAACAGACAGGGGCAGACTTGTTTCTGGAGCAGTTGTCGTCATAGAAAGAACTCTGTATAACTAAAACCTAATAGCTTTGTACAATTTAACGCTTCTATAATGTTTTATCCTATAAACCAGTCGTGGTTCAAAATTATGTGGCATTTTCCTCGGATAACTCACTTCGGGTTTGATCCCGGACCGTCGCCAATAGCCCGTTGTGCTGCTCCAGTGTGACGTTAATTAAAATACCTACCTACCTATAAACCAGTTTTCCAAACCTTTTTAGTTCAACACCCCCTTTTCAAAGACAACTTTCTTCGGTTCCCCTTCCGGGAAACTATCTCAGCTAATAATAAATCGCGAGAGTAGCTGTGTCTATAATTTTTGAATTTCACCAAAATATTTAGGTAGGTGTGTTTATTTTTTTAAGCTAGTTATTTCAACAAGCTAGTTTGGAAATAAAACAGCTTCGAACTGAAATTTAATACTATTTATTAAAACGAAATAACTAGAAATAAATTGGCACATAACACAGTAGATATCTAACTATAATTAATATTAATCAAACCAGCGAAACAAAAAATAATCACTAATGAGATGGATGAGCCTGATGTTGTGATATTAATTTGTCTACATCAGGCTCTATTTTCGTCCGCAGCATCCTTAAGTCTCCACGGTCATTTATTTGCAGTCAGTTCCTCTTTTTGATTCGGACTCGTTACCGCATTAAATCCCCGTTCATCTATACAGGATGATGGATGACTGCCGGCTTGTGTTCAGACCGATCAGTAGTTCCTTGCATTTTATACAACATCTAATTCTTGTGACAATGCATCACTGCAGTGTGCTTGTGTGGTCAAGTGGTTAAGCGTTTGTTTAAAACATTTTTAAGCGACATACTTTTTTGGCTCTCTTGCTCCTCGATGCCTCGTCTCATTTACCCCAAGATTCCTTTAGTGCGCTCCTTGGTTGGTTGGTAGTTGAATTTACTTTCCACTGGAGCGACATAACGCCCCCTTTGGGAAACAATGTTTTGCAATGAACGAAAGAGGGAGTTGGCAGTTGGTTGTTTTGCGGTTTCGTGGTGCAAGGGCCATATTTGGCTAAACTGGCGCCAAACACAGGACAGACAACTTCAAATAAAAAGTGTCGTGAAAAGGAAAAAAGAGGGATTGGAAATAGGATACTGGGATGAAAGCAGAAAAAAGATAGCTTGGGTATTCCATGTTCGCGACACCCGTGTTTACTTAAGGCAGTAACCCCCATTCCTGGGGGACCTCCGGCCCTTGAAGTTCGTACACACCTAAGGGTTGGTTGGTTGTTTTGGGGGTTTTATGGCGCAAGGGTCATACTTGGCCATGCTGCGCTAGACACAACATACAATATCAAGTAATGACACACATACAATGAATGTTTTACTGACACAGAAAAGAGAAATACACCCAGGGAGAATTACGCCTGACAGAAATCGAACCTGCACCAACAACTCGAAAGTCATGCGCCCCTGAGGGGGAGTTAAAGAAGAAAAAGGCCAAAATTGACCATTTCAAGTTAGCCGAAAACTTTGAAATGTTCAATTTTGGTCAAAACTGCCGTTCGACGGAATTTGTATTCAGGTTAAGTTTTGTTTTGTCTACCATAATCAGAGGAGTGAGGAGAGTTATCTGTACTTGGGTGGGGCATACGACACTAAGTTCAATTTTATGAAATGACATTTTATTATAATCTGGTTAATCTTTTTTTATCTTTCTAATGGTATGCAGCACTATGTACCGTCTCAATACACAAAGACAATCTGCCTCTTTAAAATAATTGAGTAGTTGAGGGTTGGTTGGGTTTTATGGCCCAAGGGCCATATTTAACTATGCTAAGCAAAACACAAAACAGACAACACCAAGTAATGGACACACACACAAGGTAAGTTTTACTGACACAGAAGATAAAAATACACCCAGGTAGGAGTAATTGAGGGAGACGTAGAAAAAAATTTAAATGCTATTTTTAATTTAAATTTTTAAATGAATTATTTTTTTTTAATTTTTAATAATTAATTAAAATTTTTATTTTTATATCAGTCGCCTGTGTTTCTAAGATACAGATATGTATTGGGGAGACTGTTAGAGAACAATATTTATGGTAATAATTTAAATACATTTTTCAAGTTGATAGTTATTCAGTTGAAAGTTGATTTTACTCGTATATGTTGCTCCCATCAATAACTCAAAAATAAAACTCCCTGCCTTGCGAACTTGGTCTCCATAGTTTTTTAATGTTATACTGAAATTTTTTTTATTCTATGGATTCTTTCCAAATTATGGACTTCTATTCAAAAATAGCATTGTGACAATACTGAAAATCTCATATTCTTTCTTCGATAATTTCTAAAGTATATATCCATTGAAATATCCTATTATTTTCAATATTCACAAGATAAAAGCAAATAATTCATTTTAGTAATAACATTTGTAAAAGTACTTATTTTTCGGGTGGTATATTAAACGTTTAAGAAACGTTTCTTCGTTATTTTATTAAAACTAAATTTAAAATGTGCTTTTAAAGTACTTTACGTAACAATTTTTAGAATGTACTCTGAACGTATACACATACATTGAAGAAAATATAAACTTTGTGTATGTTACAAATCTATAAATTTCCCTCTTCTAGTGAATTTCCCGTGTCAATACAGTTAATACCATGTCTAATGCTTTCCGTAAAAATATCGAAGTTATCCAACATAAAAAGTAATTTTATATTTCACGAAAGAGCAAATACTGCTCACTGATATTAGCTTTGGTTTGTGATGTTACGTAAATACGAATTTTTAAGAAAATAACTTTGGGCACACGAAGTAAAATTTACTTTTAAAATTGATATTCCATGGTGTATAATAAAGCTAATTATCTTCCGTACGTTAATTAATAATGATATTGTAGCCAACCTTTAAATATTTCAATGCCGAAATTTGAAACGTAATTTATCAAAGCTAAGAAGCTAAGTCAAACCTCTCTGATAACATTTCTTTAAATATTTACCAGACGTTTTTCTTTTAGTTTTCCGTTACAACGTTAACCTTCAAAGGAGGTTATTAAACTTAATTTCTTTTTCAGTTGATTTCGTATTTACCCAAGATAACAGCTCCCCTTAATTTCAGAACTCGTGCGTCGCAGAATAACTTTCGTTTTTAATAGGGTATTCCAAATTTAATCTAAAACTGGGGTAATATGATGTTGAAGAAGACATTGGTGAATTTGCATATTTATACACGAGCGACGCTATTTCTGTTCCATTAAATTACAACCCGTGTTTTGACTTACTTTCTTTTAATTTATGAAATATCGAAAATATTGTCGTATTTTAATGAAGAAAATAGGAACTCTCTGTAATCTTCTGTATCCCCAATGCAGCTTTTATCAAGCCGAATAGAAGTTGAATTCGATTGAAAAGCTGACCTAATTTCTTATTAATAAATAATATAAATTGTTTTTAATGTTAATACTATTTATTCTATTCATTCTCTTTAGTTAATAAAGTATCGAAAATATTGTATTTTAATCAAGAAAATATGAGCAATCTGTATTTTTCTGTATCCTCCAATACAGCTTCTATTAATAGAAGCAGCATAAAAGGGAAAAGAAACTCAACTTCTTATTAATAAAGAATATAAAATGTTTTAATGTTTTTATTTAGTTAATAAAATATCGAAAATTTAGTTGTATTTAATGAAGAAAATATTAACCATCTGTATTCTCCTATATCCTCTAATACAGCTTTAATCAAGACGAATAGAAGTTGCATTGAATTGAAAAAGGACCCAACTTCTTATTAGTAACGAATATAAACTATTTTTTAGATATTTGTATCATTTATTTTATTCAGCTAACGAAAATATTGCCGTATTTAACGAAGAAAATATATAAACTACCTGAATTATCCTGTATACTTCAATATAGTTTCTACCAGGACGAACAGAAGCTGCATTGAAAGGAAAAGATGACCCAAATTCTTTTCAATAAAGAATATCAAGATTTTTTAAAATTTTTAAACTATTTCGTCCAACCTCGTAGAGAGTGACAGTTTTGAAAATGGGACAAATAATGAATAAATATTTGTCAATAATAGAAGCAAAGAGAAATGCTCAAAACATCTCAAACTGGTTTTTAAAGAGATCTATTAATTAAATAATTATTTATTTGCATTGGTATGCAAGATTCTTAACCCTCCGAGTGGTTTCGACGAGATATCTCGTCAATAAAGATATGACCAATTTTGAAAATGACGAGATGTCATCCGGATATTGTCGATTTTTTTGATGATGACAAGATCAAAAACTGGCCAGTTTTCTCTAAGGACGAGATATCTCGTCCATTAAGATCTAGTCAGTTTCACTGATGACGAGGTATCTCGTCGAGGCAACCACTAGGAGGGTTAAGCCTACATAGCCCTCCACAGTAGGTTCTATCCTGAAACCTATAGGTTTCGCATAATCGCATCAAAAATTCGTAAATCATTTTTCACTGAAAAGCAACTAGTGCTTCTTTTCCATGATAGCATAAAAGTATCTTCATGCTCTTATTTACTACGAATCCTTGAGATGAAGAAAGAATCTTCAGTGTATTTTTTCACACGCCCTTTCATCTCTTACTTCGTTGAGAGGAACTTGATTTCCCACCTGACTAGCTTCTTTGAAACTGAAAACAGATCAGCTTTCTTCCTGCTATGTTATCCTTTTTGCCATCATCAAAGATCGCTCTGTTTTTTCTCGCGTCTTTAAGGGTCTAATCATACAAACAACTGTGATTTTCCTTTTTAGGTCCTTACAAGATCTCTTTAATCAAAAACACCTTTTAGTTCTGAATCAAAGATCTTACGCAACTCTCACGTTGCTTTCGTGAAACGCAGTTTGTAGTTCAGTCATTGAAAACGACACAGGTCTTTTCTATTTTTTCATGCCATTAACTTTTGATGGTTTCCTGTAATTTTCTACGGCACTTTCAGTCAAGCGACTTTTTGTATTTAATATTCGTTTTTATTTCATTTTACAAGGCTAACTGGGTTGGCGAAAAACTTGTAGTAGCTGCTGATCGAATTTGTAAATTCTTTTTTATAGTGCGAGTCTCAAAATGTATACCTCGTTACATGAAGACTCAACTGTATTAGATTTCTTCATCATATTGATTACTCAGGGGTTGTTCAATTTGCCATTTGAAACTACTTTTTTCACTACTGTGTTATCTGCGAAAAATATTCTAAAATCATCTTTTATCCCTCCTGGTGCTTGTTTCTACGAGGTATCTTGTCGTTAACCAAAACTGACCATATTTTGATAAACGAAATATCTCGTCAGTAGAAAAAACTGACCAGATCTTGATCTCGTCATCTTAAAACAAAATCGGCCATATCTTGATGACGAGATATCAGATATCTCGTCATTATCAAAATTGGTCAGACCTTGGTGGACGAGATATCTCGTCGAAACCACTGGGAGGGTCAATCAAACTTGGGAGGGTCAAACTGAAAAATAAAAATTTAGTTTTCAAATCCCGCAGGTCGTCGGGTTTTGATTTTTTGGGTGCAATGATTTATAAAATTTGTTTTATAAAAGTAAACCATTCGCGTAACGTTAAATTTCAATCAGTTGAATTTGAATGAGCCATATATTTGATTTAATTTTAAACCTTTCTTGCTCCTTTCTGTGTCAACTAGAATGGACAATAAAATATAATTCGTAATGATTTTCAACAAAATATATGTCAATGTGACAAGTATTTATTAATTCATCGCTTTTAACTGAGTTCTGTGTTCAGCACCCCAGGCGGCTATTTTCGTAACTACAGGCCGTACTGTCGCCCATAAAGGAATCGAAATTCGGAAAGCCGTTGCTGGAAGTTTTGAATCAATCCAGTGGGCCGTGAGTTTACTAACGACAGTTAAAAAAAGTAGTGAGAAACGCTCAAGCTATTTGGATACAAATGTTTGGTAAGGAAATTAGGTTTCTCTTGATTTTATCACCCTGATAATCTATGAAGCGCGATCAACGCCTTGTTCCGACTCCTGTCTGAAACCAGCGATTCCCTGACCTAAATTTTCAGCAGCATTATTTTTATAATTTAGAATACACAAATTGAACAAGAGTTGAAATTGTGACTCAGCGAACACTAACGCAAAAAATATTTTTACCTTTTCGGCTATTGAGGTCATTGTATACTTTTGCAATTTTTGATGTTCAGCGTTCTCATACGACAGTAACAATTTCCTTGTCTTTCATATTTGATTCAACTGAAACGTATGACTGATCTGTACGGTAGAGCAGCTACATAGAACGGATAATCAAAATCAGAAACAATCCAACAGCGTGTTTGTCTTTCCACTCACAAGAACACGTGATTGCGCATACAAGCAAGAGAACTACGATGTCATGTCAGAGTCGGGAAATGACATCATGTGTAGTTTTCCTACTGGGCGGAAATTCAGGCGAGTTCGCAAAATTAACTCTGTATGACTTCATACTTATTGATATATGGGTGGGGAGACATCTATAAATGACATTCATTCAGGAAGTGGGTTCAAAATGTTAGTATCATTAAAGTGAATATGAATTAAGTAAAGCTTAATTTATAGCCGCTTTCAAAAATACTGAGCTCTGATTTCTATGAATCACTTCAAGAAATAATTCAATGCTAGCTAGAAGAATGACGCAATACATTTATGAAATTTTCTCGGGATTTGAAGCTTTTGCTTTGATTTAGCTTTAGCTGACTATATCACAAGTTTCTTTTCATAGGTAACAGCAAATGGACATCAAAATCTTGGAATTATGAGTAGAATTGCTTCATCAATTATTAAATTATTTCAGTATCCTTAAAATAAGGCGTCATGATCGTGGTTCAAAATTAGGTGTTGTCCTCGGATCTTTCCATTAAGAATTGATCCCTAACAGTCGCTAATATAGCCCGTTGTACTGCTCCTAGTGCGACGCAAATTCAACTGCCTACCTTAAAATACGGATACTGAAATTGTAAACATGCGTAAATGTTCAACATGATAATTTCACATGCGTAAATGTTGAATGAACATTTACGTATGTGAATTCATGGTTACGATAAATAATTGTACTTCAGCAGTTAGCAACGGCAAAAAGAAACGTCGACTAATGTAGACGTTTTATGTAACGAATATTTTATATAACGAATGGGTATTGTAAAAACACCATAATGTGAACAGTTCTTGAAGGAATTTTCGTTATTAACTTTTATACTACTTAGCATTAGAAAGGCAAAACTAGAATGTCTGTGCAAGAAAATGAGAATTAAATATTGTGCAAATTAGTATACTATTTGTTAAATTTTAACCCTCCAAGTGTTTCGACGAGATATCTCGTGAAAATCCTGTCAATTTTTCTACAAAATCTGGCCAGTTTTGCTAATGACAAAATACCTCGTTGAGTCAAAACTGTCCGAAAACTCCAAGGGGAATGAAGATCTAAGTAGGAAAGTTGGTCCCCTTGCCTAGAACTGGTGACAGCTTGGAACAGGTTTTTGCATCTGTGGCTGGCAATTTTTGACGCGAAGATAAACCACCAGGAGGGTTAAGTTTGAACTTGAATTTATTTTTCAAGTAAATTTATAGCAAGTGGCTGTTTATGTTCTTATGACTACAAAATAACTCTTTCATGTTTTATAGCAGATTATTTTTAAAAAAATATTTATTGACAGTCCTGAAAAAAGAAAAAATCAAATGGTTGACGAAAAAGCAAAAAATAAAAACACAATAGGAAATAATGACAAAAGAGAATCCCTCATGAAGTTTCCCCCATACTCTCAGGGAATAAAGAATACATTATATTGCCTTTTAAGAAATATTAAATCACGTTAATATGAATTTCTAATAAACTATACAATCGAATTTTGAAAAGCTGAGAAATAAATGATAATCTTGAATCTGAAAAATACTCTATTGGTTTTATTATCCTATGATATTTCAATGTAGCTCGATAAAACAATTCTCATTACATACTTTGGAAACGTAGCAGCAAAAAGTTTCATACATCCTGAAATCTACAGCCATCAAAAGTATCATAATTTGATTTTTGATTCTAAATTTTAATTTTCTTTTCTATGTTCCCACGTCATTGAAAACAACTCACAAAATAAAAAGCTTAAAAAATTGAAGATTATTTTCATCTACCCAGGCGTGCATTAGATATTTATTATAACCAATAACAATATTCTTTAACGCTTAATGTTTACTTTACTGACGCTTTATAACGCCATTTAAAGAGGAAATACCGATTTCTACTAGTCATTGATTTCATATTTCGACACTTATTGATCTTGTATAAAGCCAGAAATGAAGATTCTAAAAAGCGAGTTCTTATTTTCTATCCTTTTTTATGTTTCACGGTACGTTGCAGTAATCAGTGTTGCCATTTCAACTCAATTTAGTTTTTCTAATCAAGGAGGACGTTTCGATGAAAGGCAGATGAAATTACCATAAAGAAAATGAAAGCCGAAAAAGAATCCTTATTGATTTTAATCAAAGCAAAAACTCGATTAAGGAAGAGCAAAAAGTGGAAAGACGATAAATTAACATGGTTTAATTACGTGTTTTATTTGCCTTAACATGGATAAATCACAAGTTTTCATCTCGTTTTCAGCAGTTTATTTCTTTTGGAAGTATTACCCTGCATGAATGGTTGTTTTTTTTTATTGAATTTGCCCAACGGGGACAAAAGTTAAGCAAACAGAAAAAATGATGTTTACATCATGCAAATCTAATTCAAACAGTTAAAATAAGAAAACAAGTTGCCTAACACAATTTTAAATTTGATTGACAGAAAGAAGTAATTGTAGATCTGGAACTGAAATAAATTAAAGAATCACGTTCTGTTTTAGATAAAATAACTTTTATCAAACTCTCCAATTTCTATTTATTTATTTTTTAAATTATATAAATTAGTCTTACCCTTTAACCTCAATTTATTTTTATAAACACATTTGTATGCAGTATAAAAAAGACTGGAACTTTTTTATTTTATTTACCCAACATCGTGGACAAAAGTTACTCAGACAGTAAAAATGATGTCTACATCATGCAAATCTAATTCAAACAGTTAAAAGAAAACAATATGCCAAACCCAATTTTCTATTTGATTGACAGGAAGAAGTAATAGTAGATCTAGAACTGAAATAAATTTTAAAATTTACATTCTGTTTTAGAAGAAACAGAAAACAAAAAACTTGACAAACTCCCCAATTTCTATTTCTTTATATTTCCTTTTTAAATTATACATAAATTTATCTTACCCTTTAACTTCACATTATTTTTATATTAGATTTACAAACACTTTTTGTATGCTGCAAAAATACAGCAACTTTTTTAATTTTGTTTACCCAACATCACGGTCAAAAATTACCCAAACAGAAAATGAAGTTTGCATCATGTAAATCTCATTCAAAGAGTCAAAATAAGAAAACAAATTGCCAAACGCAATTTCAAATTTGATTGACAGAAATATGTCATTGAAGATCTAGAACTGAAATGAATTTAAGAATTCATATTCCGTTTTAGAAGAAACAGTTTAAGATAAAGTAACTTTTATCAAGCTCCCCAATTTTCTATTTATGTTTATTTAAAAGAGTGTATAACTATGTCTTACCCTTTAACCCCACTTTGTTTTTATTAATTAAATTTATAAATACTTTTTATATTGATGTTTTTTAATAAATAGCCAAGTAGAATTAAATGTATCGCAGATAAGTTAGTGTTGGGAAAAGTTTAATGTGACTAATAATAAAAACTAATGACTAAAAAATTAATCATGGCTAATTAGTAACAACTGATTAGTTTTAATCCTTACACTCCTCTAATGATTGATTTAGTTTTAATCAAGTAGTCATGACTAAAAATTATGATTGATTCGTACCTCCATTCCACATTCAGAATCCAGTCCAGTAAAAATAGTGTATGAAATTTTACAATGAAATACCCTCCTAACAACATATTGGAACAGAAAGTTACAATAAAATGAAAGAGGGTAACATAATGAAATTATTTGTTGATTTATATTTCAAACGTAACAAATCCACATAAAACAAAACATATTAAATTATGAAAAATGAATCAAATATAAGATAATATGTATGATGGTTGAATTAGCGTTTTTCGTAGTAATGAAATTCTTGATTAATTCGAGATTAAAAAAAGCTCATGCAAGTTAACCCTCTAAGTGGTTTGACGAGATATCTTGTCCATCAAGATCTGATCAATTTTGCTAATGACGAGATATCTAGTCATCGAGAATGCCAATTGAATTCCAGTGATGAATATATTGCCGTTTTTTTTATGATGCCGATATCGAGATCTAGTCAATTTTCTTCTAATGACGAGATATCTCGTCTATCAAGATCTGGCCAGTTTTGCTAATGACGAGATACCTCGTCGAGGCAACCACTAGAAGGATTAAGAGTAAAAAACAACTCCAAAGTAATTTTGTACTGCGTGAATTTAGTCAACGTATTCATGGACTAAAACTAATAATTGAATGATAAATGACTAATTGATTTAGTTACGATTATGACTACTTTTTCACACAATCATGATTAACTTTTGTCGTGATTGAAATTTTTGTTAACTAATTTATCGAATGAAAGAATTAGTTGATTACACCCAACACTTGTACGTTATAGTCGACGAAATCTTACTACAACCACATATTTTTCATAAACATTAACAAAGAAGAATACTCGTTCTATGTACTCTATTCATTTATGTACGATTTATTGAGCACCAACTGTTTGTTTTATTTGTAGTTTAAGATAACAGGCAAGGCTTTTCAAGACCTTCAAAGCTTCTCAGATTTTTTTTGTTTTAATACCGGAGCTATCTCATGATAAATTTATATTGTGAATTTGAAGTCATTTTGTAAGTTCCATTCATGAAATATAAATATAACGTGAGACAAACTGCCATGGAAAATTGCAATTAAAAGTCCATTACCCCAGTAACAACATAGAAATTGTTACATCTCTGTACTTCGATTTTTGTCAACATTGATTACCTTTTAGAGTGATGCATGTGTCACATGTCATTAGCGAATTCTTCCTTTTTATCGCGACTTGAAACGTTTTTGATATCTCCACTCCTTCAATATCTCTTTTTTTTTCTGGCAGCAAAATTTTTTTATTTACAAGTCAAAAACAGGGGTAAAAAAATTTAAAAATAAGTAAAAAATTAATATAATATAATAAAATAAGGGAACAATTTTCTACATCGAATAGCAATGCAAGTATTCAAATAATACCACGATTCAGTAAACTGTCGAGGGATTTTCAGTGTAAACAAACCAGAAGGGCTACGAAGATTTTACTTCTGTTCAAATGCTCTCGCATCATACATATCGGGGTTACCTTAAAATATGGTTTATCGCCGTTTTGGCAACGCTTGGCGTCTGATCTAAATGTTGACCAATCAACTATCATATATCAATTCGGAATTCATTCCTTGGAATTTTTATTGGGGAAGTGCTGAAATCGTATTCGAAAAACAAGTCATGCGACATCAAGTTCTGAATACGTACAGGAAATACTTATCGCTGCAGAAACACTACCGCCACCTACATTTAGGTTGACAAAAGATGCTTTTCGTACCAAACGATGCTTTCGTTGATGTCATTACAGTTGGTATTGTAATAATTCTACGGATCGGCATGCTGCTTTTTGGGGTATGGAAACAATTGGATAATTTCTTATTATAGTAGACACTTGATTATTAGAGCCCCGATTTACCAAGTATCCGTATTATCCTAGCCAAATTTGATACCGAGTTTTTTAAACCTTAAAGAAAGCTTCGAGCACGACTGCGCACTTTTTCTTGACTGATCTGGTTTAGCGGGCAGATGTTTGGTTGGTTTGGATATTACGGAGCAAGACCCAAAAATGGATAAGGTGCGCTGCGCCAAATACAAGAATAAAATTCAATAAAATATATTTTAAATGATAACATTAAAACAACCAGATCAAAGTATGATAAAACATTTAAAGTAAACAACTTGGAATTTTCGTCGTTAATTTATCGGTATTGAGAATGTCAGTTAATATCAAACCTAACCACTCTACAGGGCCGTCAAGGGAAAAATAAAAGTAAAAGCCATATTGAGAATTTTTGTCATTAATTTATCGGTATTGAGAATGTCGGTAATTTTCAAACCCTATTTGTAACCACTCTACAGGGCCTTTTTTGCATGAACTGCTCGCTATATCTTCATGACTATATTTGTCAAGCATAAAGGATCGGCATCTTAGCTACATCCTGGGAAGCTGCAACAACTTAGATTTCAGGAGCCCTTTGGCATTCTAGGAGCTAAGAGAGGAGCTTATGCAAGAACTCAGACATAAGATCTGGTTATATAATTAAACCAATCGTCAAGAATTTGAAAATCCTAAAACACCAAATCCTTTAACGCGAGGAATGTAGCGTTTACTTCTCGAAGTCGAAGCATAGACTGGATTATAACTCATTCGGGTCATAATTGAAACGAAAAGGTGGCTAGATAGCAAAAGAAGAAGCGACAACGAACGATATATATGTATAAGTTCTAACCCGAGAATCACAGCGAAAAAGTTAGGTAGTGGTATTAAATGCTTGGTGAAACGAATGTGATGCAAAGAAACACAAGACTTACGGATTTTTGCTCTCATTTAACGATTCAAATTGAATCGGGAATGACAATTTTTATGACATGGCTCATTTCCAACCTTTTTCAAGGTATTTTAATATAACATGACCCTTTCCAACCCTTTTCAACGTATTTTTAATATGACATGGCCCTTTCCAACCTTCTTCAAGGTATTTTTAATATGACCTGGCCCTTTTCCAACCTTTTTCAAGGTATTTTTAATATGACATGGCCCTTTTCCAGCCTTCTTCAAGGTATTTTTAATATGACATGGCCTTTTCCAACCTTTTTCATTGTGTTGCTCCCAGTGTAACGTAAATTTAACTACCTACCTACCAACCTTTTTCAAGATATTTTTAGTATTGTTAAGAATGGGTTGTGTGACACAATTGGCACACTACTTCAGTGTCAATGGGATAAATATGTAGCTCTGTACTCTTTTTGACATATGCAAAACATCACAAACTCTGGTGGTGGTCGATGAAACGGTTTATCCACAAAAACATAATGATTGAACTGTATGTTTAAATAGTTAATGAGAACGTTGTTTTACATTTCAAAATTTTCTCCTTCCTTCATATAAAAACCCCCATAACACAAATAAAATTATACATTTTCTAATTAATGAAAGTAAAAACTGTCTTATAATGCTATCCAACCATCCAATGCGACGTATCGTAAAAAAGAAGAATATTGTTAAAAGTAATATGCATATTTTAACTTCAAATATTCAACAGATGGAAGCTTAAATTAAAAAGAGAGCTTCTGAAATATAACAGATATTCGATATAAAGAAATCAGCTCAGCGTGAATTTTTTTAGGGGACCCTCTAATTAACGTAACCAGTATCTGTACATATTTTTTAAAAAAGTACTTCGAAATATTTGTAAAAAATAGACGCGTAGCACAAATGGATTCCAATTATTTTAAAAACAGGGAGTGAACAGGTTGGTCTCTGGGTAAAAACTAAATTAAGAAAAAGCAAAACATTTAAAGTGCATCGGTGCGTAATTTTTCTAATTAACTCTTAAAACTCAAAAAATGTTTCCCAGGCTATCTTTTTTAACGTTAGAGGTTTGGAAGAATTTTTCATTCCATTGATTCTATAATAAAACAGCTTTGCGCTCGCGTTGATTATTCTGTTCCCAAATCGGTCCCTTTTAAAAATTTATCCTCTATCTGAGTTCTACAGTTTCCCCTTTTACTATTTAAACACATACTTTCGAAGGAGGAATCAGTAAAAAATATCCTGTACTTTTATTTACCGACATCTCATATACGACCACTCTTTATATTTTATACCAGCAATTTTTTACCAACGTCGTAAACAGGGAATTGCGTCGTTTAAAATAAATGCCAAAGCATAACGCACCGGTGTTGAGCATCGTTAATCATTCATACTTTTTGCGCATTTTTACAGTGGCTACGGCGCCGTTTTTTGAAAAATCGAAAAGGCTGACTTGTAAACTGAAAGTAATTCTTTTTCTGAATTGCATTTCCTCGGAAAAAGGTGACCGCATTGGTTCTTTGTGTGATTTCTTAGCGAAAATTTTTAACTATGCAGGTTATTATGTGGTTAGTCACTCTTCGAGAATTATGGGCGGTGAGTTTCTTTCATTAGGAAAGAAATTCCTGGTTAATCATCCACGATGAACAAAATACCTAATTAATTTTGAAAATATTTCGTCATACCTTAAATAATTGCTGGCCGTGGTAGCCCAGTTGGAGGACCATATATCGTATTTTTTGTATAATGTGACATTTTACAACCTATATAGAGAGTAGATACTCAAATGTAGTATAATTACGGGATTTAACATGATACAAACATATAGTACATATAGTAATAACTATATAACACATACGTAACTATATTGTATATAACTATATAACACATACGTATATGTGTATATAACTATATAACACATATAGTTACGAATATTTTAACATGATTCACGTAAAAACTGCAAAATTCTTAGAAGAAAATGGCTTTGTATTTAATTGATCTATTTTCTGTAGCATTTTAGAATTTAGGGAGTAGGAAAAAACGCCAATTGGACTGTCACTCAAAGTAACTATCCCGTAATGAATAAACAGAGTAATAATAGATGGTGAATCTCCCCAAGCAAGGGTAGAAAGAGCCATACATTTCTTATCGGAATAGACTTATAAATGAAGTAAGGAAGATGACATTTTCTGAGAAAGTTACAAATCTTACTCGGCATTTCCTAAATGCTTGCAATTGATCTGGTTTGAAATTCTGCAATGGAAAATTGGTTGCGATTCGCCCAGTAGTTCTTACAGAGGTCTAAACACCTATTTAATTTGGATCACACTGTACACAAGAGCGTTAGTCAAACATAAAAGCGATTGTTTTGTTTGGAAAGATTGTTAATAAGAACCATCTATTACAAGGCAGACTACCGCACACTTCACGTTAACAATGAAATATTGGCTCAACTAAGCTTCTCTCTTCGACACAAAAAGTGCGCTTCAAAATGAGTATTACTTTCATTTTAAAGTACTGAAAACAAAATACCTAATCTTTTGCACAAGCTTTGCATTCTTGTGGTACTTTCTCTTTTAATATCTTGAAGTCTACGTCTCATAAAACTTTATTGCACCTAAAATCGCGAGCCTCTTGTACGGGATGCATCTGTTGAAAAAGACCGTAAACTAAGATCAAAAGAAAAAGCTATTAAATATTAATGACTTTTAAAGAATCTTTGAACTCCTAATTAGATATTTATGTGATTCTGAAATCATTTTTAAGTCCTGCTACAAAATATGCTCTCCTAATTTTTTTGACCATGGACTTTCGAAATATCCAAGCTATGCAATTTTGCATGAAGTTATTTGTGTTAGGTAATAAAATCCATGTGCAAGGGAAAATATGTTGAGAAAATAAAAAATATCTCTGAGTTTACCTAAGACTTGGTTCAGTCAATATTTCCATCCGAGACCGTGTAGAAATTTTGTAAGGACAGGTTCTCATAAATAAATAGTGAATGTCATTAAAAGGTTCAGTTCGATTTGAATTTTTTCTTTATCCCTTGGCTATGGTTTGTAAGGTGAAAGTACTCTCAAAGTCTTGTTAAAATAGGATAACGCGAATCTTGAAGCAGTTTCATATTTTTATTATATCCTGCTTAATACAGATTTTTCCCAATACCTAGGATGGTTGGTTAGGTTTTTATGCCATATGGATTTTATTTGGCCAAGCTGCGCCAAACACAAGATAGACAAGCTGATTCCTAGGAAAAAATTACGATTTTAATTACTGCGTTAGTAAAATGTTTTTAAAGTAATATAAATTTTGTTTATATTAATATTATTTCCTTTGTATCCAGCTCCGTCGTGGCTCAGTAGGTGTGCCCACTGCGCTAGCAACCTTCGAGTTGTAGGAAGCGCAAATTCGATTCCTGTCAGGTGCATTTCTCCCTGGGTGAATTTCTGTCTTCTGTGTCAGTAAAAACTTTCATTGTGTGTATGTCTATTAATTGATATTGTGTGTCTTGTGTCTGGCACAGCATGGTCAAATATGGCCCTTGAGCCATAAAACCCCAAACCAACCAACCAACCTTTATCTCCAAGTCGTAGGTTACCGATGTAATTAGACCTCATGCAGCAAAAAAAACGACCGTTCAGCGACCAACCAAACCAAACCTTTGATATAGGGTAAAATAGACAATAAACCCTAATCTGTAATTTAAAAAAATAAGCTTTCACGTCAATGTTCAGTTTCAAATAAGGGCGGGAAAATTTCCTTGTGAATCATAGAAGTCAGTTGTGTTAAGAGATTTTCAAACTGTAAACATCAAGAAAGGTAATATAACTGTAATCAAGAAGTATACAAACAAGGTACTCGTTAAGAGGACGGTTTCTTCTGTTATTGCTAAGAAAAGAGCATGAACACGTTTTGCAAGCTAGATTAGCCATAGTTTCCTTTGCATAAGTCCATTTATACTGCAAAAATAAACTAAATAAGAATGAAGGGATGTCAATATCTGTGGTGTCAATTACTCATGCATAGGGTGTCAACCGATTTTGCACTATTTATTCCCAATATATATTGCAAAATACATTCCAGGGATAATTTTTGTATAAAACCCTTTATATTCAGTTTGAAGTAGAGTAATTCAGGAAAAGTTATAATGAATTTCAACTTGATTGAACTATTTTTACTATTTTTCCATGAATTTATAGTATAAATATTGCCTTAAGGGTCAATAAGTGTCTTGTTTACCCTATTACATAAGTGTATTTTATAATTATGTTTCGTTTCTGCAATTTCATTCCTTGCGTATCGATGCGTATTGTTGTATTTACTATTCTTGGGACTCAAAATTCTTTTAACATTTGCTCCATAATGCTCATTACATATAAATAATTCATATACTTCCATAGTGTTTTCGGTTTCTGGAATAGGTCAGTTTTGAAAAGGTGTGATAATGCAAGCGTTGAGATTTCTGAAGAATCTAAGAGATGGCACTGCCGTCACCTGTCAACTTTATTTGTTTTACTGCTGTGTTATATCTTTAAAAACCACGTGAATGATCTAAAAATAAATGAGGAGCATAGTACAACTCCTACGAGAAGACAGTCGAATTTGGGTCAGTCAATTTTTGAAAAGGTGTGAAAGCTCGTTAGAAGACTGTTTTCCACAACAGCATGAATGGGGATTACCGTGGATGGTTTCCTCAACCAACTTGTGTTATAATTGCTATTGCTTTCTGCACCGAACGATAAACAAAGAACCCGAATCCACGTTAGACTCCAGTTGTGGTATCGCTTAGTTTACTTTCCAACGTACCAACAAATTTAAAGACTCGTTCAAAACCACGCGACTGAACTGCCCACTCGTCGGAGTTGGAATATACCGTACACCCGTGTTTTTCTTCTGAGAGGTTGCCCGCTATCCCAGTTTTGAAATCATCCACTGGGGATTAACCCCAGGGAGTGGTTTTCAAAATATAGGGCTTTAACCCTTTGCAACCCACCTCCACGCATAACAATGTAGAATGATAGGGAATTGAAGAGGAGTATTTTCGGATTTTTAATTCAAATCTAATTGTTGAGTGGCATGGTAAGGACACAAATAGGTACAAGTCTCTTAGCTCATGCCTTCATAAACATTGCTGTTCATGTGGACTGAGCTGAGGGACTTGTACGTATTTGCCTTTTACCATGTCATTCAACAGTCAGATTTGAATTAAGAATCCAAAAATACTTGTCTTCAGACTCCTGGTGGTTGTCTTGAAGGAATAGGCAACCCTTCTGGTGGTTGTCTCGAAAACTGACCAGATCTTGATGGACGAGATATCTCGTCATGTTGATCTCGTCATCAAAAAATCGGCAATATCTTGATGAGATAGTTCGTAATTAGCAAAATTGGTCAGATCTTGATGGGCGATATATCTCGTCGAAACGACTTGTAGGGCTAACTTATACGAGAACTTAAACAGCTATTTAGACTCTTTAAGTTTCCACACATTGCTGCTTTATTTCTTTTCAAAATAAATACATATGTATGTGACAATAGTAATTTATTGTTTCAGGTTTTGGAATCTGATATTCAAAAACTTTCTCTTGTATATCATTAACCCTCTAAGTGGTTGCGAAGAGGTATCTCGTTCATCAAGAACTAACCGATTTTGAGAATTACGAGATATCTCGTCATCAAGATATTGCAGATCTTTTATGACGAGATCAAGATTTGGTCAGCTTTCGTATAATGACGAGATATCTAGTCCATCAAGATCTGGCCAGTTTTGCTAATGTCGAGATGCCTCGTTGAGACAACCACCAGGAGGGTTAAACGCATAAAAAGTTAATTGGAATGGTTTTATAAGAAAAACCCTTCTTTTCAACAAGCATTTTTCTTTTTACAATACCCGTATAACACCAAAAAAATTCGAACCCGAAAATAAATGCCTGAAAGAAACACAATACTTTCGTCTTCTATTCCGATCTGCTATTTCGGATTTCCCCTTTTCGGGCCCCTTGAATTAATGAGGGTATGCGGGCTCTCCTAACTGTAGACCTCTCTACCATTGTGTTCGGCTTAAGGAAAATGTTCTTTCCGTTTTTACCATTCTTTTATGTTCACTTTCTAAACTGCATCACCGGGCATGGTTGAGAACTTGAATTCTAGTTAACCTTCTAAGTGGTTTCGACGAGATATCTCGTCCATCAATATCTGATCAATTTTGCTAATGACAAGATGTCATCAAGATATTGCCGATTCTTTTATGATGACGTGATCAAGATCTGGTTAGCTTTCTTCTAATGAAATATCTCGATGAGATATCTCGTTCGTCAAGATCTGGCCAGTTTTGCTAATGACGAGATACCACGTCGATACAACCACCATAAGGGTTAATAACACAAACAGCTCACAATACGAGCACATTTAGGAATTGAAATTAAACTAAAACCACTGTTTAGTTATGAAATACATTTAAAATTAACTTAAATAAATGATGGTTCACCTGCATGAAGTAAATCTTTATTGTTGCAAAAATGCACAAGCTACCAATACATCGACTTTTTAAAATTTTTATGCAGGTATCTCAACATTCATGGAAATTTGGCATTCTTTTTCACTGTTGATGTAATTCTTTTTAACATGCATTTGTAGGATCCCCAATGGTCTTGAACATTAAATCCTCAAAACATTGGTGTTGACTAAGAAAAATTGTTTGTTGACAATGAAACAGGAGCTGACATTTAGCTTTCAATGGTTACCCTCTAAGATTTTTCCTGTCTTTTGCTCACCGTTTTCTTTCTGTTTTAACTCAAGTAGCTTTAGTTGTAGTTTTTATGCAGAGAGCTCACTATTCCTGGAAATTCGACACTCCTGTTCACTGTTGGTGCAATTCTTTCCAACAGACACCTTGATAGGATGCAATGACCTTGGACAATAGATCCTCCAAACATTGGAGTTGACATTGAAACATCGTTGGTTGAGTATGAAGTATAAAAGTTGACATTTATCTTTCAGTGGTTACACGATAAGGCCTTTTCAGTGTTGCTCACCGTTTTCTTTTTTAAATGAAGTAATAAATTAATTGTATTTCTTTAATAGGAGTGTGTTCACTAATCATTTTAACTATATGTGATACACTTTGCCTGCCAAACCAAATGTGGGCTCGGATTTGGCTTGCATGAAATATTATCCCTGGGGTAAATATTTATGAATTGCATGGAGATATGATGATAGAAGCTGGATAGCCCTGACCTGATAGAATATATTCCACAAAATTCTTTGAATGTGTCGTTTTGAGCTTAACCCAATAAAGCAATCCGGCCTACTACCAGTGTATCTAATGGGGGAATAGCTCTACTTCTTCTCATTAAGTAATAATCAACCTAAGATATTTGACCTCCTGGTGGTTGTCTCGACGAAGTATATCGTCATTAGTAAAACTGACCAGATCTTGATGGACGAGATATCTCGTCATTAGAAGAAAACTGACCAGATCTTGATCTCGTTATTATAAAAAATTCGGAAATACCTTGACGAGATATCACGTCATTAGCAAAATTGTTCAGATCTTGATGGATGAGATATCTTGTCGAAACCACTTGAGGGGTTAATTGTTTGGTTGATTTTGGTTTTATGGCGCAAGATCCAAAAAATGAGGTATTTAAATACCTCATCTAATATTTGCTCGTAGATTTATAGCAGTACTGTATAACTTGCCTCAGACTAAAGGTCTAAAAAAATTTATTGGTATGTACAGATAAAAGTATGTTTGATACTCCTCCCTTCTCTTCTAATCCTTTCAACTTTTAATTTTAATCATCCTTTAACTGTTTGATGGGGCAAGTGCGAACCCAAATTGATTTTCAAAGTTCATGTTGAACCTGTGGACCTGGTTGGTACCAGCATAACACCTCGGATAGCATCAAATTAAGTCCATATCTTGAAGTACTTCGTATATAAACCTTTGGAAGGATTGGACTGTATTTGAAAGTCCAAACGGAAGGTACAAAAATTCAGAGCCCGAAAGGTGTAGTGATTGCTGTCTTTGGTATATCTTCATGATTGACATGAATTGGATGGTGTGCTCGTACCAAATCAATCTTGGAAAATATTGACTGCCATGCAAATTGTGTGAAAAGTCCAGAATATGAGGGAATTGGATAACTATCGACTTCCGTATCTCGATTTAGCGCTCTATAATCTCCCCGTTGTCTAAAAGAAGAATCATTTTGGGGACCATATGGAGGGAACTTACCCACGCACTTTAGACGGGTGACAAATCCCTTGTTCCATTAAATACTGAAATTCCTTTGACCGCTTTAAGTATGGCCGAGTGCAGCCGGCGTGGCTTGGAAAAAAACAGGCGGTTCCAGTAGGAATATAATGTACTGTTGAGTGCTGGATAGTCGTATGTTTTAAATTTGGACGAGTTAGATTGAGAAAGTATTCCAAATGTTATGATACTCAGAATTACCAAGAATTGGTTTTATCGTGTGATAAGTGCCAAAGACATGTTTATTTTAAGTTAATTTTGTGGAAGAATCAATTCATTGACAAAACGCTTTTAGTTAACAAGCAGATCAAATTCCTTTAGAAAATTGGCTCCTACGATTGGCCGAAGAAACTGGCAATTATAAATTTCCCTTTAAAAATACGCAGTAAACCTAAATCAAGTGTCATTAGTTTCGTGTCGTAGATGGAAATTCTAGAATTATTTACAACTAATAATGGTAAGATGGTGGATTTCTCAACCATCGGAAGCGCGCATGGGTAAAACACAAACATCAGATCGGCAATCAATCAGGAAGTACATTTTTGTTTCCCTATCTGCAATGAATAAGCGGCTGTTATGCATGACACCTTCGGTAATCGCATCAGCAATCGAAGACGAAGTTTTAGTTTTTTTAAATGAACATGGTTTATTACATGTATACGCTTCCTTGCCGAAGCGGCTGTGATAGAAACACATGTTGTTTCTCCGCTAAGTGATTTGTTTGAAATGGATTTCGAGTGCCCCGATCCCACGAAGGGGAGAGGCGCCGTGCAAGTGTTCGCTGGCGTCTGGTGAGTTTCTGAAATCGAAACATCTTCGACTCGTGAGGAGAGGGAATCTATATATATAATTTCTCATTCAAAGTTCTAAATGAAAGCATATTTTCCTCTTTTGAAGTAGCACATAATTCTCTTGGAGTTTCATTAGAGTCTATCAACTCGAATACTTTATCTGTCATTTCGGTTAGCTTCGTTGGTGAATCGGCACTGACAGAGATTATAGCTTTAACGTGAGAGGGTAAGCGATTCAGCCAAATAATTTTTAGAAAATCGTCGTTTATTTTGCCGACAGTAATTCCTTCATCTTTCGTAGCAAATTGGGCGTTTTTTTTGTCTCTCCAAATCTTCTAACAAGGTTTTGATTTGCTGATGGGCCGACATTTTAAATTAGCCAAGCAATCGGGCTTTCAAAGTTAAATACGGAATGCCGGTAGGGGGAACATAAACAATGTCAGACGCATGGCTTAACGTCTGTGCGTCCACCAAAGTATTATACTTTGTTTGCTCGGCAGTTATGCCTGACAGTTGTAAATTTGCTTCCAGTTGGGCAAAATGCATGCGGCAAAATGCAAAATGCAGAGGAAAGTGGAACGAGCTCACCGAGAGTGTCGGCTCCGTAGGCCGGCGTCCTCGGATAATGGACTCCGAAGAGGACGTTGTTCACTGTCCATGAGATGTCCGGGACTGTGGACCTGGTCGGTACCAACATAATAACAACACGAATGATAACAAAAAACTTTCTTCAACATACAGATACAATTTCACGAGACAACAGTAGACAGTTGAAGCCACAGGAACATGATGGGCCGTTAGCTCCGCTCAAAGTTTTGGTGTCGAATAATTTGCGCATGCCCAGATGCCGGTGCAAAAAGTTTCAGTTCGCAGTTTGCCTTGCGAAGGAGGTTTTGGTTCGCACTTTGGCTGGGGTCGAAGAATGTCGCCAAAAACTAATTTCTACTCCGTTCCAGTAACTCATAAAAGATTCATATTTTCACCACACACTCCCAGACCCCTTATTACTGTGTGTGTTTACACACTCTCTCTCTTATTTGTTTAAACGAGCCACTGATATAATTATTAATACTTCCCATTGCTATTTAATGGGGTCGCACTTTCCACATATGATGGGACAAGTTCATACATAGCATGCACTGTTTTCTTGTTGGCAATGCGATGTATTGTGAGTGGGGCAAGAGCATATTCTTTCATTCATGACCTTCTTTGGTGTGCCCAACTTCCCTGTCGAAATTCGAAGCACTAGAGAGGTGAAACTAATCTATAATATTCCTTCAAGCATTTTCAACAAGTGACAGCCCATAGTTTAATCACTGACATGTTTCATATTCAGTGAACGCACTTGCTCCACCTCAACCAAATTGTTTTCTTTACTAAATTACGATTTTTGTAGTAGCGCTTATGTCGATCGCAAACAAGGATTAAATATATACAATTGAGAGATGTTAAATATTTCGGAAAACACATAAAAGAATTGATTATAAAGGATACCTATAAGACGAACATAGCATTTCATTATAGTTTTTAAAGACGATGCAGTGTTTGTAAATCACGTAAGCCCTTTCATCAAAGCCATAAAGCACGAGCAGCGAGAACATTAAAGCACTTCATTTCGAAAGAGGACAACTGCTTAGAATCAATCTCGGCTGTCGTCGAAAATTAAGACGACACCGGCTCGGGGCATTTTATTGAGGTAATCGGTAAATTTAAGCTTCTTTTTAATTAAAAAGATCTGTCTAGTAACTGAAAGATCCGGGCATAATGTCCCAATTAGTTTGGAGAAACGTCTCTCTAACCAGATCTAATTATTAAGCACACCGAGAAAAGAAAGAAAATGTTAGACGGCAGAGCTAAAAAAGGACAATTATCTTTGGTTTTAATTTGCTCGAGAACCTGAAGAATGGCCTTTTGCTAATCCCGGTTACCTGCTAAAATTAGTTCTTCTCCAGGGATCTAATTATATTTCTCGCACACCAATCCTCCTCCATTCCTTAAAGCAAGACTGTTTAATTCTGAGGAATTTGTTGGAGCTTACATGTATCGATCCCAAGAGGCTAAGACACGTTATTAAAAGAATTAAGCGGCTGAAGTAGTTGTGAACGAAACACTCTTGAGAAAAAAGACCGTTGGGAATTCTCTTCAACAAATTGCAACCAATCAGACGTTGAGAGGCAAGGCTCCAGAGGATTTTATTAAACGACGCGGCATTTTCCCAGAAATTATAAATAAAATAACACGCGGGAGTATTATTCATAATTGATCAGCAGCATAACCAGCTCCTTAAAATGCGTCGTTCTATGAATATATTGAAAAGCGGGAGAACGAAAAATAGTTTCCACGCGTTCAACGCGACGGCGCATTTGCATAACAAAGATTGTGTAAGTAATTTAGTAGTCTGTTGGAATAGCAATTAAATTCCCATCTCTTCATTTCCTCTCTTCACTTCCTTTCAGCGACCGCTGCCGAGAAACAATAAATTAAACACGCTACCAGATTCGGTAAAAGATTCCGCTTAAAATAAAGCGTCAGTGGGACTCCTGGTCTACTTCCGCGCAACTTAATGCCTTTCATCCGATGGGAGATTGAAAGTTAATATATTATTGATGCTGAGGAATTAAAGTCACCGGACAAGTGATTATACGGATTTATTTCTTGAAATTATTTTTCAGTGACTTCTGCTCGCTGCCGGAAACAAGGAATTAGAAATGCTAAGTTGAACAGATTGTGTATGTGGCTCCTATCTTCAAATTAGAACTCAAGGGAATAAATCTGGATTGAAGGACCAGATTCCTTAATCCAGATTCAGATTTAAGCCACAGAAAGATCCTTATCTCTAGCTAGTGATTAAAATACAGAGAACTCGCCCATTAAAGTAGAAGGGATCACCGATCCCTTTCCCAGGAAATATGGAAAATTATACTGTATTGTAGCAAGAAGGGTCTGGGAAATGTGGAAAATTATACTGTAATGTAGTAAGGGTCCGGATATATGGAAAATTGTACTGTAATGAACAAGAGTTCGGGAGATATGGAAAAATTATACTGCTATGTCACTTTGGTATAAGTAAAATCAGATCTCAGGACGAGACGTAAAATTTTATGTTGTTACAAAAAAAAGGTTACAATATCAAGAGATCAACAGAACATCTTCTCTCTTTTGATTTTTTTAACCAGACGCTACCTTTTTTAAATGGGGCACATGAACATATAAAAACAAGTGATATCATCTCTCGTTCCGCTGGGGGAGAAAACTGTTCCGCTACACTGTAATGCGGCAAAAGTCCGGGAAATATGGAAAATTATACTGTAATGTGCAGTCCATTTTCTCCTTACATCCAATCCCCTACAAACTGGTGCTTGTTTTAAATGACGTGATCATTAAAACTTTAATAACGCTGTTCTAGTTAGTATTTGAAGCAACATAGTCAAGGTCGCCTTGAATTTCACCAAACATTAAGTTTTGTGTTGTTATTAATATACGTACGGATAGACAAAGGAAAATGCTAAATTCTTTGCTTTCTAACTGTCTAAGTATTTGTTCTTTGCAATGCAATCAAAGAAATTGAATCTTAAACTTAGAGGAGAGGTGCAGTTTGTGAATGAAAAACTTATTATTTAACAAAGTAGATTTATATAGGGGTATAACTTTTAATAGCATTGTAGAGCAGCGATTTTGAACCGTGTGCCGCAAGAATGTCACTGGTGTGCCTTACTGATGAAACGGTTTAAATTGTATAAGTTTTATTTCATTTCAATGGTTTAGTTTTTAACTTTTGACAAGTGTGCGTTCACAAATAATTTCAAGTAATACCCGTATACATAATTTTGAGTATTACTGTTTCATTGCAAAGTATAGCATGCAATCCACTTTGGAGAGAAAAGGATAAGTAATTACTTTTATTATTTTTTTTAAATCAATGAAAATTATACCTATTTTTTGTCACATAGGCAAATATAATTTTTAGAGAGCCGCAGTATTTTAGTATTTAGTTTATGCGTGCCATGAGATGAAAAGTTTAAAATCACTATTGTACAATTTAGCATAACTATAGGATTAGCTAAAGGTAAGGGTAATAGTTTTGAAAATATATACCTGTAACTATAGTACACTAAATATCTTGAAGATGAAAAGATCTCCAAACATTTGTTATAGGTATATCTTAAATGTATTAAAGTTTGAAAATAAATGTACACCAGAATAATTACACTAGCCTACAATTTTAAACTTTGTTTTCGTAACATATGTTTTTCTAATTTTAGGGTGCTTAATTCAAATATGACTGTAAAATATCTCCATCACATACATTTTTTGTCTTTTAACAATTGCTATAGTTCAAAATATACTATATTACAATGCAATATTTACACGTCTAGGAAATGGAAATAAATGCCATATTTTATTAAATTTCATGTTAAAGTTGAGCTTCAAATTCTAATTTATTAGAGCATTTAATTTTTTAAGTTATAAAATTACAGTATTAAAATTATAATTATCATATTTAGATATCAATGCATGAGACACCAAAAAATAGAGTAAACATATATAAATCGAAAATTCAATTTATACTCATACTCGTATACTCATACTCGTATACTCATACAAGTAGTTTATTTTTCTCTTATGTGTCATGTTGTCCTTCAGCAAAAACGGGCAGTAATCACTTATGATTTAGGGATCCCACCTGCCTTGATACCTCTCCTCTATAGTTCGGATACCTTGCCGGAATTTTCTCCTTGTTCATCGTTGACTAAGTTGTCAGGAAAGAAATCCAGATCAGAATTTAGGAAATGTAATTTTAGGAGATTCGGTACCCAAGGTTTTTACAGTTCTTGAGAAGGTCTTGCATGATCTGTGGTAGCTTTATAGTTAATAGTAATGATTTTCATGTAGCGAGCTCCTTCCTGTTAAGTTTTTCTGTAAAAATAGAATTACTCAGTAGCTCCCTTATCTGAGTACTAAAGAAGATTCCATCCTTGAGTTTTGCATCACTGAATTTTGGAAATTTTTCCTTTAAGTGTAAGAAATCTGGGTTAGATTTGTCCATAAATCTTCGCAAAGTTTTTCAACAGCCCCGGTTTGATTTGAAGTGGTGAAGCAAAACTATCACTTAAAGTAGTCATATTTTATTGAAGAGAGAATTTTTCCCATGCTTTCATAAGTCTCCTTTATTCTTACAGCATGTATTGCTGGAATGCTAAACTTTTGGTTTCCGTTGTACAAAAGGACAGCCTATAAACTAACATTGGATGAGTCGATAGACACCATTCCTTACGATCGTAAGATATTCCTAATTTGTCATTATTCCTACAATATCTGAGCAAAATCACACACCATCCTGCCAATCAATAGAACTAAATTTCTATTTCTGAACACAGAAACACGTGTACTCTTAGTTAGAAAACTCCACTCTTGAAGCCTTGGCCAGATTGTTATTTCGAAAGACTATGGTCTCGAACGAGATCATTTAGCTCATTTTGGGCTTTCTTCAGTCTCTGTCAATGCACGACGCTGAGATTTTAAAATATACTGTCTGCACACATAGCAAAACTTATCTGGAATGTTAATACACCGCGACGCTGACTTTATTCCAAATTTTGCTCAAACATGCAGCACGTGTTCCTTCTTCAATGAAAAATACTATCACAATTTGGTTGTGGTTACATATTCTCTACCAGTGGAAAAACCAGTGTTGTCACCCATAAAATGTCAGGTAGCGAATATGATAGTAAAAGTATCTAGTGTCGATTTTCATGACTAAAAGCGTTAATTTTAAAAGATAGCAAATATTTAATGCCTAATAACACAAACATGACGTGGTGGCTATTTTTTAAGGTCAGATCTGAAATCAGCATCCAAAAGTTACTTAAAAACAGCTACATTTGTTCGTATTATAAAAACCTTGCAGACCAGTGTTATTGACACCTATTTATAAATCGAATTTAATATAAATAATATAATATAAATACAAATTTAAATAATTGTAGAATTGTGAAAGCGTAAAATTTTCACCATACAAACATAAAAATGCGTTCAGTTTCAGTGTTTACTTGAGCATTGTCGGATTACCTGTATTTGTTAATGCCCGGCCAATTGAACTTAATCCTATGGCACTACAAGGGCGGATTCGTGAACTACTTAAGCACTACCCTGGTGTACCACGGGAGGTGAGTTCACGTTATACCTGACATACATCCACACATTCTTAGCACAACCCGCTTATAGAGATCACACACATTCATTCTAGTCGGAAAAGCACCCATGTCTTAACCCCGAATTCGAACCAGGAGCTTCTGATCCAGAAGCCAGCACAAAAGGTCGGGTAGTTATTGATTAACTATTTAAGTATATTAAATTTATGGTAACGCATCCCCAAAATGTACCAAAGCAATCAATCTACTCTCAACTAAATCAGTCAATATATTCTCTCTAGTGCATTTATTTGAGTATTTGAAAACTCCTAAGTGTATATTTTATTTTTCTGCTACCACCAAATCAGCCTTTTGTGGAAAGAGCAAATACTCCATAATCTTAAGAGCTAATGGCTTTACCAGAATCAAACCACTTTATGAAATTGAAAGCCACTACAATGTTAAATAATCACATTGATACACTGTTAGAGCGGAATAAGATCCATTCGATAAAGGGAGTACATTACCGATCAGTATTCGTCTTGGCCTTTAATCTACTACACTAGAATAAGACAGCCGTTCTGTTTGGATAAAAAATTGCACTACAAATTCGGAAGATAAACATCCAATGACTATTATTAGTATGAGATAAGCGATCGGGTTTGAACGTATCGACTTTCGAAGGATCGTTCGTTTCAATGAAATTAAAAATAAAGTACTAGAATATTTCTTGACGTTTGAATGGTATCGTGCACTGAACTCAGCACTTGTAAATTCGATAACGAGTCAAGTTCGCGCCAAGGCTCGTTGTCACCTCTTCGGGTGATAACAATGAGCTCGTTACAAAGAGTTTCCCTAAGAGTGCAAAATAACAGGAAGCACTTGAAATTACTCCTAGACAGATGAAGGTCGCTAGTTAGATTAGAGTTAGGTTTTGTTTTTTGGGGTGAAAGGGTTCCTCCTGTAGAAGAAATATTCAATTCCGATTATATGAACCTATCAGTGTTTACTTAAGAAGTTGAAGAGAATTATGCTAAAACAGTGGTTTTTAACCCTTCAAGTGGTTTCGAAGAGTTATTTCGTTCATCAAGATCTAATCAATTTTGCTAATGCCGAGATATCTCGGCATTAGCAAAAGTAAAATCTTAAATCGGCAATATCTTAATGACGAGATATCTCGTCATTAAGATGTTGCTGATTTTTTCGAGATCAAGATTTTGCTCGATTTTTTCGAAATCAAGATCTGGTCAGTTTTTTCTAATGGCAAGATATCTCGTTCAATGAGATATCCAGTCAGTTTTGCTAATGACAAGATACGTCGTCGAGATAACCACCAGGAGGGTTAAGATCTGGTCAGTTTTCTTCTAATAAAGAGATATCTTGTCCATCAAGATCTGGTCAGTTTTGAAATGACTCGACGAGACAGCCATCAGGAGGGTAATTAAAACATAACTTTATTAGTAAAGACATCGCTATTCAGATTAGAGTTAAGTTTTGTTTTTTTGGATGCAATGGGTTCCTCATGAAAAAGAAATTTTCAGTTTCGAAAATATGAGCCTTTTCGAATTAACTTAGCCATTTGAAGGGATGGAGCTACAAAATGTTTTTAAAAACCTTTATGGGGTTGACCTATCACTTGTGAGAATATGTTTTGCACGAAACTAAAATATAATGCTTTTATATTTTTAAGGGGTGTGATGGGATGGATACTTTATATTTCACTAGTGTGGGCTGGAAATTTCTTTTTCACGAAATCGCTTTTGCAATAGGGTAGAAAAGTTGCCTCTTATCTTTAAATAAATGCCTGTATTTTTCAAAACTTTTTACTTAATGACTTTAGCCCTTTCCCGGGCGTTTAATAAGGATGAAATGGGCAAAAAATTTAAAACAAAATTTTCCCCTATCTGAAGGGCCTATCCTACTGCTCATCTTAAGCACTCCAGGACATCAAAAAATCAAATGAGAAAGATATTTATCTTAGCCATAGCTTTATGAAGGAGGTGTAATGCCAGACTTCCACAATTCCTTGCAGTATTAACCCTCCGAGTGGTTTCGACGAGATATCTCGTCCAGCAAGTTCTGACTAATTTTACTAATGACGAGATATCTCGTCATCAAGATATTGCCAATCTTTTTGTGATGACGTGATCAACACCTGGTCAGTTTTCTTCTAAAAACGAGATATCTCGTTCATGAAGATCTGGTCAATTTTGCTAATGCCGAGATATCTCGTCGAGACAAGCACCAAGGGGGTTAAGTATGTTGTTACCCCTTTTGTAGGACACTAAATATTAAAAAAAAGAATTATGGCTGACAACTATATTCTTTGTGGGTTTATTTTGCTTTTAACAAAAATTTAATACCTTTAGTGTAGCAAATTAAGAATTTTCGATAGCAAATTTCACTGATTCTATGAATAAGCAATGTAATGAGTATATCCAGAAAGTTCGAGCTGTTATGATTTCGGCTTAGAAAATTATTTTCAATCTATTTCATGTTTAAATATTTTAATATCATTAGCGATTAAATAAACTGTTCAAGAAATTCAATCGGTTGATATCATGTGATAACAAATTTGCATAATTTAGTAACGGAAATTAATTGAGAAAAAAAAATCAAAATCAAGAACGTTCTGGCTTATTAATTTTTTTAACCTCTAAGCGTTGTTTTTATTTTCCGATTTAAGTCCTTAGCATAAGCTTTTCAATTAATATTTAATTCCACTGTCGAACTAAATAAAATACGCATTTTCAGTCATTAACAAGGATTTCAAGGGCTTAATTTTTTTATATACCAAATGTGTTGCATAAATTAAACAGACTTCCATTTTTAAAAAGATTATAAAATGAGTCGGCAAATTATTTATTGCTATAAAAGACGATTAAAGCAAATTGTAAAGCTTATTAAAACTCTGGATGAGAATGAAAAAAGTTAGAAAAACAAGGATAATTTGATTATCAAGAGCCAAATTAAGTATATCAGGTATTCGTATTTAGTATTAAATTAAAATTATTTTTCATCAATTTCAAATTTCTTTACATTCAATCTTTATTAAAGTTTCTATATATTTATATTTTTTTATTCAGCTGTGATTAATTGACTAAAGCATGTACAAAATTTATTATGTCGTATATTATGTAGTATAATTATTTCAATACATATTTCAAGCGGAAACATAATTTACAGGGACTCAGAACTGCAAAGAAAAAGTTAAATTGAATTCTTCATTTAATAAAAATGCATTGAATGAGAGTGAGAATCGCTATGGTTTACTTAAGAGGGATAAACTCTCCGTACCATGGGAATATTTGCAAAGGAGTAAAATTGAATGAGAGTGAAAATAGTTTTGATTTATATAATAGGAATCAACTCTATGTAGTATACGAATTAGTTACAAGAGAGTTAAATTGAATGAGAGTGAAAATTGCTTTGGATATATGTATAGGAATCAACTCTTCTTACTATGGTAATATTTGCATCTGTCAAATATATTGCTATGCGCCCCTGGTACTATTTTTATATTCATTTAATATTTTAATATAAGGGACAGGGAGAATATGTGTGTGTAAACATTATATAATTCCATAATGGATGAGAAATCTCGTCCACGAAATCTCGTCGAACCACTTTGAGGGTTAATTAAACTCAATTTCTTGAGTGTAAATATCGTTTAAATATGCTTTTCCCAGTAACTAAATTATAGAATTTGCTTTTTTTCACAATAAATAAAACTTTTTTAGATTTAAGAGATTTGGATAGTCTATTTTATGTTACAAATGATGCTTCATCTTTATTTCATCGCCTCTACCAGAAGTTATAAAAATATAAATAATTATCTTCATTTACCTTTCTGGTGGTTGTCTAGACGAGGGATCTCGTCATTAACAACATTGACTAGATCTTGATGGAAGCGATATCTCGTCATTAGAAGAAAATTGACCAGGTTTTAATCTCGTCATTATTAAAAAAACGTCAATATCTTGATGACGATATATCCCCTCCAAGATTACTTCAGAGCCCAAAAGAGGCTTTAGGGTCCCCTTTGGGAAACAATGCTGTAAACTTTACCTTCTGAGTGGAAGGTTTACGCGTTTCCCCTTAGTGAAGATACATTAAGTGAACTTAAATTAAAAGATTAAGCATTTCTATATATTTCCAAGTACTTTTTAGATCTAAAACTTTATGTTCACTTTCTTACGTTCTTGGTATACCTTAAGAGATAATTTAAAAGTTCTTCGGAGAACGACTAATTTGCATCGTTATTATGCTTCAAAATGAAGTAGTTTACTCGCGTTTCAGAGCTCTGGGAGTAGGATCAAATTAAGGGTATTCATTAACTTTAAGTTGTGCGCTCTAAGCCATATAATAAACTGGGAAATGCTAACATCTGCGTACTAAAATATGACTTCTAATCTGAAAGCTCTTCTGTGTAGAATGCAATTTGAACGTTTTTAACTTGGACCTCATAATTGTGTAATTTCAGAATGCACGAGTCGCAACGAAGCGATATCTGAGCTACTGGATGAGCCATGGATACACTTCTAATTTTAAAAGAAACAGCTTTTCAAGAATGAAAATCGAATACGGGCTACACTGCAAAAAATAAGAGTCGCTTGAGACTGAATGCATTCGAATTTTCTATATTATTTTTGCTTTTGTTTTTAATATTGAGCAAGGTGGGGCAAGTGTGTCTGCGATGTAATGCGTTAACTGTACATGAAATGTGTCTATGATTAAAGCAGAGGCTGCCATCTCTTGGAAATGCTTGAAAAAGTCCTACAAGTTAGTTTCACCGCTAGAGCGCTTCGAATTTCGGTAGGGAAGTTGCGCAGATCAAAGAGGGGCATGACTGAAACGATATGCTCTTGCCCAAGTCACAATACTATCACATTGCAAACAAGAAAACAATCTATGGCATGCACTTGCCCCTTGATTTTTGACAAGTGCCACCCCATAAAATAGCATTGAGAAGCACTTTTTAAAAATTATACCAATGAGTAAGTTTAAACAAATAAGAGTGTAAACATATTAGGAAAGGGTCTGGGAGTGCGTGATAAAAATACGAAATTTTTAAAAATTATCGAGGAAAGAGTGGAGTAATTATTTGCATTATTCAATATGAACTTTGAAGATTTGGCTTCGCACTTGCCCACCCCACCCTATTACTTTTTACTTATTTGTCTTACGTTTAATATTATTGGATTCACATTTATTTGTTTTAAATTTATTAATTATTAATCCCATATTTATTTGTCTTATATTTATTACTTATTTGTCTTATATTTATTATTTATTTGTCTTATATTTATTTTATTTACTTGTTTTATATTTATTAATTTGTCTCGTATTTATTTGTCTTAGATTTATTATTTCTTGGCATTTTTACCAATAAGAAAGAATATGTGTAACACAGGGATTTCAAAAATATAAAAATATATAAAAAGGAGACAAGATAGGCGTTTCTTTTTAGAAAACGTGTGTGAAAGATAGAATTCAGTTAAATACATTTGCTTTCAGCTAATTTTAGATTCCTTTATATTAAATTTTAAATTACATTTCAGCTTTCAGTTTCTCTCATAGTGGCTTGTCTACAAAGAAAAAAAATGTTGCATTTCTTAGTGCGTATAGAGATGTATAGAAATAAGAAAATATACACAGGACAAGGTGGAAATCATACCAACTAGCAAGATTTTACAGCAGTTTTGGAGGCCATAAATGGGTTGAAAAGAAAACTTTTTCTTTCTACAGGACCATTAACTAATTACAAATTTAAATTTCATTTTTACTGAAAGTGAATTTTTGAACAGTGTTTGTCATAACAAAACACATTTTTTTCGTAAGTGATTCGACAAGATCGTTCACCAACGATGAGTAATGACATTTTAACACGGGTGTTAACTAATTAACTAATTTAATTTATAAACATCGAAAAGAAATTTATGTATTGTAGCTTCCCATCTTTCAGTAATACCCTTATTATAGACTACTAAGGTAAATTGCAAATTTAAAAGTAAAACTATGCCCTTTGTTGAGAGGGAGGCCTTGGTTTACAATCCTTGAGGGAATGGCTTTGGTTACGAATGTAATCCTCTAACCATTTCTTTTCTGTGTTCTTTATTACGATTAAAACTATCGATAAAAAATTCCAGTTGCGAATAATCATGTGTTTGTGATTGGCATGGGTGGAAATTTGGAGAGTGGGGTGCTAACTCGGGTGTTGACCTCGATATCTGACCTTGATTCAAAATTACGAGGTGTTGTCCTCGGATCTTTCCTCCCGGGATCGATCCTTGATCGTCACCAATAGCTCATGTTCCTCCAGTGCGACGTAAATTCAACAATCTACCTGCATTTATGCTAAATTTTTCTAATCATGTGTAGTATAAAATTAAAAAATGATACCCATTAGATAAATCGGTTATTTCAATCAGTACGTATTTTGATAGTTATAACAAAAACTTCAAAATATATTTTAAAAATCGGTTAGAAACCAAATTATGTCGAACTTTCGACCTTTCTTGATATGATTTTATCCTTGAAATAAAGACATCTTACAGTCTAAGACAAAAAATGTGTTCAAAGCTTGTATTTTGTAACCACTACTGTTACACAACAGCTATAGAAAACATGATACTTTCCTTAAAAGAGCTGTGATTTTTCTGAAATTACCATGATGCATGAATTTAAGAGGTGATCAGTATGAAACTTTGCAGTTGAATCGTGATCATACACCTTATCTACAAAGGAAAAGTTAACTTGGATTGAATTGGATGTTGGGGTTTTATGGCGCAAGGTCCAAAAGGGGACACGTTGCGACAATTGGAAAGACACGGTTCAGTTATCTTTTCACATTAAACTAACGTCAGAACAAAAGTTTGCAAAATGCTCGCATTTAATCCTAAAATCTTTTCTCCAATATAGTCGTTTATACGAGTACAATTTTTTTCTATTTACTAGAGTTTGATAAATATTCATTGTTTTCTAAAATGCGTATTTTTCAAGTAAAATCTGTAAATAGTTATTTTTATGGTTTCTACTTTTATTGGAATAATTATGAATAGTATTAAACATGGTTAAAATATTGAGGTGTTTGACATGAACATGCTTTAAAAGACAGTTGTAAACATGTAGTGAAAAATCATAAAAGTAGAATATGATTATTTATCTATATATAAAGTTCAAAAACACAATTTTATTTTAAATTTTATTAAATTAAAAAGCGCACTATAATCGACATGTTTTGGTGTATACGAGTGTATATCTAAAATATACATATACAAACTGCAATAGAGGGTCAAAGATAACCAAATAATATCAAACTATTTTTCTCGCTATTGATACCATTTAATACACAGTCATTGAATAGCTAGGGTCGCGTTGGCACAGTGGGTTT
This sequence comes from Meta bourneti, assembly GCA_933210815.1. Taxonomy (NCBI): domain Eukaryota; kingdom Metazoa; phylum Arthropoda; class Arachnida; order Araneae; family Tetragnathidae; genus Meta; species Meta bourneti. The sequence goes on from OW119934.1 coordinate 35,207,918, forward strand.
TCCACTACGCTAGGAACTTGGGAGTTGTAGACGGTGCAGGTGGGATTTACGTAACTTACCCTGGACATATTTCCCTGCTCTGTATCATTAAAACTTCTCTTGTAAGTGTATGTCCAATTACTTGATATTGTTTGTCTCGTTCTTGGCGCAGTTTGGCCAAATATGGCCCTTCCGCCCATAAAAACCCAGCCAACCAGAAACCTCTAAGATGTGCCGAGAAGCAAATGATCTTGAGGAAGTCCATTTCTAAAATGGTGGAAAGCTCGCCAGAGGAAAGGGCTGCCATACGCAAAATCATGTATGGAGACCGCAACAGATGATTTGTTTCGCGAACTCGATTCGCTGTCGCTTCTGGTTGGCTCGGATTCTATGGCGCATGGGCCATATTTGGCCAAGCTTTGTGCCATTAAAACCCAACCAAACTAACCATTGGATAACTAGTCAGATTTACGATCTTTCCAGAAAGTTGTACATTTCATCGTATTTATGAGGCGGCTGTTAAGTTTGAATCGCAAAATTTTGACAATTCATGTTCAAATTCTAGATGGAATCTGAAAGGGTACAAATAATCTTTAGTACACTCCAAGACTTACAGAATCGCAGGTTCGAACTATAGCTTCTCCATCAATGCTGCGTGAGCATAAATATTCATCTGCCAGGTGTTGCTTTGAATACCCGTGATGAAAGGCATTGTTTGCTAGAACTAAGAATGATAGACGCAGAATCCCTCGAGACAAAGAAGTTTTGCCTTAAATTCTCAAAGCACTAATAGCATCGTTCTCAAAGCAGTGACGGGCAATTATCTATTCATTTCCGTTTTCTTCAAATCAGTAAAAATCTGTGAAAATAATCTTCATTTTAAGTGGTTTAAGAAATATAGGTAGAGAAAATCCTCATTGGGATTAAATAGTCTCAGATTGAGGCCAGACTAGCTGAAGGTAAGGGCAAGGTAATTAGAATGCAGGGGTCTCAAACCATTGTTTGCCATGCCTAACCTGTCGTTGGTCGCTACAGCTTAAGTAACTGCAACCGTAGAGCGTGTTTTTGTTACCAGCAACGAATCGTAGCATTGGTAACTGGGGATGCCGAAATTCGATAGATAGAAAAAACAAATCTTATGCTTAGCTTTAGACAAGCTTAACCTTCCAAGTAGTTTGGACGAGATATCTCGTCCATCAAGATCTGACCAATTTTGCTAATCTCGTTATCATGATATTGTCGATTTTATTAGGATGAGGTCAAGATCTGATCAGTTTTCTTCTTATGACGAGATATCTTGTCCATACAGATCTGGTCAGTTTTTGCTCATGACGAGATATCTCATATCGAGGTTATAATATTGTTGAAGATTTAATATTTCAAAAATGTTTGTATTTTTAGATTAAAATAATGGCGTTTTTAAATTTTATTTTATGGCGTTTTAGCCTCCATACTTTTAGCTTTAAAACTTAAAATTTCAAATGTTATTTTTAAAATGATTCTATGTCTAAAGAGGCGGTGAGACGTCTAGCGTCTCAATTCCTCTGAATGGTTAAGACTAGGTAGTTTCGACGAGATATCTCGTACATCAAGATATGACCAATTTTGCTAATGACGAGATATCTAGTCATCAAAATTGCCGATTTTTTTATGATGTCGAGATCACGAACTGGTCAGTTTTCTTCTAATGACAATCTATCTCGTACATTAAGATCTGGTCAGTTTTGCAAATGACGAGATAGCTTGTCGAGACAACCACCCTGGAGGGTTAAAAGTCAACTCCATCCGCCGTTATTTCTTTTCCACAAAGACAATACAATGCAAATAATTACTAGTTAGGTAGGTAGGTATTTAATTAACGTCACACTGGAGCAACACAATGGGCTATTAATTACTAGTTAGGAAAAGGAGCCTAAAGGATGCAATTAGATCCTATCTTGGCTATTCTATCTGGAAGATCTAAAAGCTGTTTTAGAGCTTGATGGCAGTCTGTATAAAGTAGGGAAAATGAGGAGGGAATGACAAACTATGCGCAAGGCCCAACTGCGCATATAATCTGCACTGGATACTAGCATCAATATGAAGCATGGGAGAAGGAAGAGAAGAGTCTGTGTTGAAGGTACCCATTACTTATGACAAACACCAGTAAGTAATCAGAGAAAGAAACCATTTGAGGCTGAAATGATCGAACATCAACAGTCTCTAGTTGGCTCTGTTGTAAAAATCAAGTACGTTAAAACATAAAATGACGTCTCCCTCATATTTACGTCAAAATTAATCAATTCTGCTTCAAGTGCGATTCATAGCTTTGAACTTATAGGACTTCAAAACACGATGAATAATTTGTAATAGCCCTATACTTAACTTACTTAACGAAAGTTCAATTGAATTTTGCTAATGTTGTATTTAATTTTGCTTAAATATCGTCGGCTTATACACACAAGTGAAATACACTAAGTCATTAAAACAGTCCTGAAAAAACGAAGGAGAAAAAATTCTACTCACTGTGCTGTACTCATTAAGTATGTTTCTCAAGAAATCTAACGTTCATGCAGAGAAAAAGAACTTACTGATTTTCGCCATTCTAAAGACCACCATAGACTATGGTCTAGAAAAGTTAAAAATCTCATATCTTGAAAATTTGACTTGGTGTGTTTCACTTGTAAGCCGATAATGTAAGTTTTTGTTACATAGTTTCAGATATTAAGAATTAAGATAATCACAAATTAGTGTTGACTAAAGTCGAATTCATAAATTTGGTCCCAAACTTACGAGTTTAGGAAAAAGTTCACAGAAAATTCATCTTGGAGAGAAGGATAAAAAAACTTTTACATATTTTTACCAAACTATATTTCTACAAATTCATTTGTTATATTTCTCGAGAAAGCATTATTTCATCTAGAAAACCTCTACAACGTGTAAAAAGTTGCAAAAGAAACACCAAACTAATAATTAAAAGTCGCGAAATATAAGAAAATGAATCATCACGCTCTCAGAAACCCATTTTTCACTCCCTAGGTTCTCTCAGAACCATTTATTAGCTGGAAGTTTTGACACATACACTTGGGCTAAACGACTTTGAATTTTCGGTAAATAGTAAGAAAAGTGTATCGCGTCTATTAGTTGTTTAACTTTTGGAAGCTGACAAGTCTTCCTTCATTAATCATACCATAAAGGAGATTTGTTTTACTCCCTTTTTGATTGAATCTGTCAGAGGTCTTATACTGCAAACAAGTAATTAGTATTATAATGTGTTGCTAATTTAGTTTATTAGCTATTTGAAAAATAGCTGTTGTCCTAGCCGGGGTCAGATTTAACCAACCCGTCTATAATAAACTACGCGTAATATAAATAAGTTGTAGCGAATAAATTGATCTCAGGCTTGGAGACCAGATACGCCCCTACAAATGTTTTTACTAAGCCCGGAGACCAGATACGGCATGCACACTGTACTGACAAAAGTCACCGGACACCTGGACTAGAAACAAAACCATAGCATTTATTTTGCGATCTGACTATAAATTTAAATTTTCAGTTTCAGAGTCCACATCCACTTGGGTAACTACAGAGATAACTACTAGTGAGTATAGACTGAAATTTAAGGAAGGAATGTCCTATAGAAATGTGCAAACGTTATATATCAAAATCTAAACACTGAAGTAGCAGACACCTTATTATCCCTAAAAAGCAATATCAAAAATGTTAAATTCGTACCATCATAAGCACAAGTCCTAGGGGATTGAACTGTGCTGGTACCCCTTCATAAAATTATTGACTAGCCAAAATGGTTTAGTCCCCTAGGACTTGAGCTCATGATGGTACGTATTTAACGTTCTAAATACGGATATTTAGGGATAATAGGGTGGGGGATTGCTACTTCAGTGTTTAGAATTTGATGTAAAACATTTGCACATTTCTATAGGACATTCCTTCCTTAAGTTTCAGTCTATATTCACTAGTAGTTAGCCATGTGGATGTGGACGCTGAAATTGAAAATTTAAATTTATAATCAGACCTCAAAATAAATGCTGTTTTGTTTCTACTCTAGGTGTCCAGTGACTTTTGTCAGTACAGTGTATGCAGTAACCCCGGAAAACAGGAGCTTACTATTCAGCAGTCGTGATCGAGAATAACATATAGACGCTTTGATCTAAATGATGAATATTTATCAAAGAGTTAACGGAGCATTTACAGCATTCCACGGGATGGTCAGATTCGGGGATCTTGAACATACGTCTCGTTTACCCAATAGCTACTCTCTCCGAATGCCTGATGAAGCTCGTTTAGTATTTATGACTTGGGGTCACAAAATTAAGAGAACGGGCGCGTCATATGACCTTGTCAGTGGGGTGGTTTAAAGTATGGTTGTTTCGATCAGGGGTGGTTAGGGGAAGTTAGGGCATTTCGGGAGATAAAAGATAGGGTTGTTACATATACAGGTCAAACCTCGTTAAGACGAATTCCACGGAACCGTAAAAAAATTCGTATTAATGGTAGTTCGTGTTATCCGAATTCAGAAAAAGTATTATTTTAATATAAAAATAAAATAACTTTTTCATTATTTACTGTTATTTTTTTTTGGTTCGCAGGTGGTTTGTGCTATATCACAAAGATTATACAGGTAATTCTTGATTTTAAAGGTAATTCTTGAATACACAGATATTTCCTGATTAGGCAATTTTTGGCTTGAAATAGTCTGTTATCGATTTTTGTGTTTTGTTTCATTTGTGACATTCTTTAAGAAAATATTTGATGTGTTCAATCCTGTTTAATTGAGCAGATGAATTTTCCTTGCCTCTTAAAAGAGATGAACAATTTATAAGCCAGTAGTAGCTTCTCTTAAAGAAGGCACGTTTATTCCTTCGTCTTCGTAATATTCTCTCTCTCATTTATTCTTTCTTCTTCATTTTCTTTCACAAATGAATCTACAATTTCGGAGTCACTCAATGTTTCTGGTAATACTATTGAAAAGAATCCGTTTGCTTTAGGTTTCGAAAGTTTGTTCGTCTTAACCAGCTATCAGTGTAATCCGAATTCTTCTTAAAAGAATTATTGACATTATTGGAATATACATTTTGATGGGGAATGGAATTTAGTTCGTATTATCATTAATTCGTATTAAGCTAATTCGTCTTAATAAGGTTTGACTGTATATATAATAATATAATAAAAATGTTACAAATAACTTATATTATTTTTATTACATTATTTTATGTATTCAAATATATTATTATGCACATAAAACTATGAATGATAAAAATTATTTTATTATACATAGTCGTCTTACCATTAAAACCTCATGAATAACCACATGAAACCAATGAAGTCCAATTTTGTTTGGTTTGAGGTTCTAACATTACTTGGTTATAAATATGCTTGCTAAACTTCTTTCAAAAGCTCCTAAGTCTACATCAATTATAAAACACTATCGGCAAATTTTAAACCTCGTATCTCATAACTTATCTACAAATGATATCTAGTTTTCTATAGTTCCTCAAAATTTTGGTTTCTAGACTTACGAGAGGGTTTTGATGGTAAAATTACGATAAATGCATATTATTTCAAATATTTCAGATAACTTCTCTTTCTGTAGCTTCTGTTGCTACTTATTCTATAAAGGATTTAAAATTATTACTTTGTCTTATACGTAGAATGATTAAAGCTGCAACGCGTTACACAATACATAAAATTGGAGCAAGAAAAATGCGACTTATTTTGGCGATGCTACTAAATTGTCTTATCTTAAAAACCTAACCATTTTTAGTGAATACGATCTTCGTCATTTCTTATATTTTGATTGATTTTAAAAAATGACTATGCAGGTAGAGTACGTACAATCAGAAACTGTGGACAGTGAACTGAAACATCCGTAAGATCTTTTCACTTTCAAATCTCATTTACTGTGATTTTCATTTTAAAGATGAGACATTAAACATGGGGAAATTTCTTTATCATTCCACTTGAAATAACCGCCACAGATGTTTGAATGTATCAAATAAATGGAGCGCTATCTTTATATCTCAAAGTTAAACTTAAATTAAGACATACAGAGAGGAGGATTCAAAAGTGAAAAGTCGTTATGCTCAATTTGAAAATCGACGTTTGGATAGGGAATGCTTTAGTAAGAAAGGGAAATAGCAAATATAAAACCCACGGAAATGGAAGGAAATTTATTCTATTCAAGTACAAATGGATACTTTTCTCCCAGACATTAGGTTAAAGTAGTCCCATGGAGAAAGATACTGAAAGTGTAGAGAGGAATATTTCAGACGGTAAAAGGAAGAGTACAAGGTCTTAAATTCTTATCTTTATTCCGTCGAATTTTCGAGGTTTCAGAATTTCCAATGAATTTTACCTCGCAATGTTTCCTTTTTCTTTTATTGCTTCCATAATTGTTCAGAAAGTATTTCATTAACATAATTGAAAACCATAAGGGAAGATGAAAAGTCCAATACCGACACTGTTAATTTACCTAATTTATTTGTATAGCCGGTCAAAAAAGTATCCAAACACCTCTTCTTTATTTCCATTTCTGGAATCGCACAAACTAAAAGTGTCATTAGACTTGGAATATAATATAATGCCTATTACAAATAAATGTGTATTTTATTTACCCAGATCATATCAAAGATGTAATTTATAATGTAATTACGGTAAATGCTTACTTCACGCATCCAGAAAACCTACCACTAGCAGTGGAGACTAAGCTTCGACGGCATGTCAGAGTATCAATCAATTGCAACTTACCCCCAAAAAATACGAACGCATTTTGTTCATATTTGGATTGCAGAATTTGTATTGATATATATAATTTTAAACATTACAAGGAATTGTGCAATTTGAATGTGATAGCGAATGGACGCAGTTTACGCTGTTGATATAGCACGGCGTATAAATGTCTTACAGTATTTAACACACAATTAAGAAATATTTTACTGAAAAAATCGTTTGGTTATTGAATAGTAATGACCCATACTGCCAAAAGATGGCAAAATTTCCTTTTCTTCTAAACTTGCTCGAATGTAGCGCCCCCTCTTGCCATCTTTCCGCAAACTTTGGTACTGGTCTGTGACCACTTTAATACGCCTTTCAACAATATGACGAAAAATTGTCAACATTTAATTTAGATACTTCCTTGTGTTTTATCATTTGGTAAAACTCTTCAGTTGACCATATCATTGTGAGAGGTGGTTTGGTGACAGGTAATTTTCTGTTGCTAAGGTCAATGTAGTCAATGCATGAATATTTAAGGTAGACAATTAGAACTAAACTCAAGCGAAAAGCGAATAGTAAAAATAATCTTTGAACTGAAGTGGTGACTTTGCACTGGGTGCCATGAGACAGAAGGGTAACTGGAAACTTAAAAATCGAGAGTAAACGATCCTTTGTAGGGAGTATAACCACCTCGAACACTGATGCAAGCTTTGCACAATACAGAGTATGAGGTTGCCGATGAATTTCTGCCTTAGCAGAAAAATTCCTATGTTGGAACCTCTGACGTGACGATTCCAAAATTTGAATATGCACCAGCTGTCTATTGAATATCCTCAGTTATACAAATCGCCACAGGCTGTTTTATTTTGATTCTGTAACCTTTAAAAACAATAGCGTTCCTTAAGTTTTGCGCGCCAGTGTATTTTGTAGTTATCAACCCTCCAAGTGGTTTCGATGAGATATTTCGTCCATCAAAATCTAACCAATTTTGCTAAAGACGAGATATTTCGTCCATCAAGATCTAACCAATTTTTTCTAATTACGAGATATTTTGTTATCAAGATATCGCCGATTTTTTATGGTGATAATGGTAATTAATTAACGTCGCACTGGAGCAACTCAACGAGCTATTGCAGACAATCCGGGATCGATCCGCAAGGGAAAGACCGAGGACAACACCACGTAATTTTGAACCACGGTAAGATGATGAGGTTAACACCTGAGTTCGCACACTATTCTCCAAACTTCCACACCACGCAAACGTGAGGACATTTGAGGCCGCGACAAATTTAATGTGCACCAGCCTCCGTGTACACGACGGCCTTTGGTTGGACCGAGTTTCGAACTCTCAACCCTCCGATTGCTAATCCGTTACTCTTCCAACCGTGCTACCACGGCCCCCGATTTTTTTATGACGAGATCAATATCTGGTCAATTTTTCCTAATGACGAGATATCTCGACGAGATAACCACCAGGAGGGTTAATTATAATGTCAAAATAAGTAATTTGATATCTGTTTTTGGGTTTCATTTACACTGATTGTTTCTTAGTAAGAAAAGGTTTCTCACAAATATTATTTCACCGTCAATTCCTTTCGCTGAGCTATCTCTCGACTGAAATTCCGATAGCGTGACTTTTTCCTGGAAATCCTTTAAAGAAAACTTCCCTTCAAAGCCTATTCCCGAAGAATCCGCAGCCGCCCAACCGAGCAACAAACAAAAGAAAAGCCACAATCTCATTCCCAGATTCTTCAAAAACCCTCGGAATCTTTTGTTTACTTATTTGCTCAACAGTCTCTCCATTTCAAAAAACGAAAGTGGGCAATTAGAGTCTCGGTCAATCTCCAACCTACAAAAAATGGCCAACAGCGGCATTAGATGATGGTACTATCATCGCTGTCTTTTTTGCGGCAACCGCAAACGAATTAAGTTAATGTCATACGTGCAGAACTGGGGAATGGCATAAGGCCCATTCATCAATACACCCTTACTGGAAGTGGACCTTTTGGGGGACTAATCGCCATCGATCGACACGGAGCTTACTGAACACGAATCGGCTCCTTTCACTCAAATGCAGTGCTTTTTGCTCGTCCATATCGGTTTGGTTGGTTTCTATGGCACAAGGCAGAGCATAGCCAGAATTACGTTTGGAAGAGTCCAAAGTTATATTTCGTCACTAGAATAATTTTTAAGTGAGGGATCCTTCTATTGCTTTTTATAATATTGGCAAATTCAGTTTTAAGAGATAACCAACATGAATTCTACATATTTGTTGAATGCTTAAATTTTAATAGTGAACTCATTATTTGTGAACACGCGCCATCGATCGGCATGGTGCTAACTGAACACGACTCGGCTCCTTTCACTCAAATTCAGTGCTTTTCTCTCGCCCACATCGATTTGGTTGGTTTCTATGGCACAAGGCAGAGCGTAGCCAGAATTACTTTTGGAAGTATCCAAAGTTACATTTCGTCACTAGACTAATTTTTAAGTGGGGGATTAGACCGTTGAAATGAAATAGATCTTACAAAATTTAAACCATTTAACCATCCGTATGGCACAACGGTTGAAAATAGCTGCTAGGGACTAAACCAACTTTAGTACATAAGGTGTGCTTAGAGCAGAAACTCTTAAACTGACATTATAAGAAAGGCATTTTTAGACACTAAATGATTTTCATAGAGGTGAGAAATACATTGCGATATTGCATCCGGTTTGAAAGAATATATAATATTATCAAAATGTTTATTACTTTTATTTTTGACCTAAAAATTAAGTTACTCTAATCGGCTGTGCTGTAAAATGAATGAGTTTCTGATTTAAGCTGACGATATTAAAGTTTCGTGTGTCCTCACTATTCTCTACCTGAATTCAAAGTATTAAGGAAGTGATTGACGATAGGCCTAGAATATTTGACAGCTACTTATTAAATGGCTAAATTACTAAATTTTGATCACCGCTTATCCAAATGCTCAAAGTTTTGAAGTGCAAAGATGTATAATAGACTGACACTGAGATAGAGATGACTATATTTATGGACAAAGAAATTTCACTATGGAAAAATACAGAAAAATTAATACATTTTTATTGGGGGAGAAAGGGAGTTGTCATTTTGAGAAACCTAAAACTAATATCCGAAGAAAAGATATTATTGTAGGATTGAAATCGGATGGAAGTGGGATGATACTAATCCCCGATATCAACCTTCCAAATGATTTTGACGAGGTATCTCGTCCATTAAGATCTGACCAATTTTGCTAATGACGAGATGCCTCGTCATCAAGATATTGTCGATTTTTTAATGACGAGATCAAGATCTGTTCAGTTTTCTTCTAATGACGAGATATCTCGTCCATCAGGATCTGGTGAGTTTTGCTAAAGACGAGGTACCTCGTCAGGACAAGTAACCACCCGGAGGGTTAAAGGGTAACAGCGGTGGCATGCCAATTAGTCATAAATGGTGACAGTGGTAAAGACCAATAATGGGATGACACCAATCCCCGGTTTTAAATGGTGGCAGCGGTGGGATGCCAATGACAGTCATAAATGGTGGCAGTGATAAAGATGGACTAATGATGGGATGACACTAATCCCCGATTTTAAATGGTGGCAGCGGTGGGTTGCCAATTTCCGAGAAATTTCTATTGAATTCATATGGATTCGGAGGATTCACTTGGTGTGAAGCGGCCCTCATAATTGTCCTAAGCAACAGCAGTGGAAAGATGTCCTTAAATGCCATTTTTATCCACCGTCAGATGCCGTTACGGAAGCGTAGAGGCATATAACAGTGAGACATAGAACAAAATAGATTTGATTCAGAATCTGAACATAAAAAGCACTTATGTCGATTGTGGAATTAAATTCTTCTTTAAATACATGGATGTATTCAAAATTTTAGAAGCTGTGACAAAATTTTTCCCCCGACTGAATGCAACCAACCTGAAAGACGTCTAAATCGAGGTAAGTGTAGTCAAATTCCCTATTATTCGAAATAATGCTGTCTTTTTTGCTTCAATTCCCCAGGTTTCACGTCTTTACGTCTTTAACCCTCCAAGTGGCTTCGTCGAGATATGTCGTCCATCAAGATCTTACCAATTTTGCTAATGACGAGATACCCCTCGCCATCAAGATATCGCCGATTTTTTTAATGAGAACCAGATGAAGATCTGCTCAGTTTTCTTCTAATGACGAGGCGACGAGATCTTTATGGACGAGGTATCTCGTTCATTAAGCTCTGGTCAGTTTTGCTAATGAAGAGATACCTCGTCATCAAGATATTGCCGATTTTTTTAATGAGGACCAGATGAAGATCTGCTCAGTCTTCTTCTAATGACGAGATCTTTATGGACGAGGTATCTCGTTCTTCAAGCTCTGGTCAGTTTTGCTAATGAAGAGATTTCCATCGAGACAATCATCAGAAGGGATAAGAGAAGAAACACTGCGCAACAATAGAACTTGCAACAAGCACCGGCATCATTTTGGTCAAAACAAAAAGCGTCTTTCGCTCGAAACATTATATTCTCTCACATTCTGTATGTAGGAGCAATATCATAATATTTTCAGTAAACTTCGAAGTATACCGTCGGCTGTTGCATTATTCACACCAGGACGCATTTCCCTACGCACGAAATGCATACATGAAAACGTTTCGAAAAGTTTTCTCCTGTCGCCGCTTTCTACGATAAACAGATATCGCGATCTGCGTAAGTTTTCTTTGTTCCCGTCTTCCTTCTGGAATCGACCACAGTCGGCTAGGCTTATTGTTTTATTCCATCGTACATGCGTTGCCCCTGTACATTATGCAAATCGCGGGCTCGGGAGGAGACGCGCTTTTTGGGAAGCTCGGATTGGAGCGACGGCTCGATTGCAAGTCACTTTATAATTAATGCATGAGCACTTTGAAAGTGATATTTGCTAAGCATTTCCCTGCATTGCGAGCAAAAAATATTACATGTTGTTGCGTTCACTTAGAAGGTCTCGTGAAGCTAAATGTGAGAGATTGTCACTCCGAACGATCAAACCAGACGCAATGCGAAATTTTACTTCCGCTACCCAGATGCTTTCGCGTGATACATATAGGGGTTACCTTTAAATGTAGTTTAACGAAGTTTTGGCGACCTTCGGCGTTTATTTATTGAAGGTAGGTAGTTGAATTAAAGTGACGGGCTATTAGAGACGGCCCGGGATAAGTCTAGAGGGAAAAGATCCGAGGAAAACGCTTCGTAAATTTGAACCACTCTCGGATGACGAGGTCACACCTGAGCTGGCACTCCCCTCTCCAAACATCCACACCACACCAACGTGAGGTATGTAGGTAGTTGAATTAGCGTCGCACTCGAGCAAGACAACGGGCTACTGACGACGGTGTCGTAATTTTGAATCACGGTCAGATGACCCAATGTAGGGAGGCCACGATAGATATAACGTGCAGCACCCTCCCCATACACTAAGGTCTTTGGTTGGAGCGAGTTTCGAACTCGAAACCTTACGGTTGCTTAGTCGCTACTCTTCCAAACGGGCTTCCATGGCTCGTCGGGGATTAGCAACCGGAGGGTTGCGAGTTCTAAACTCGATCCAAATGAAGAACGTCGTGTACGTGGGAGCTGTGGACGCCGAATCTGTTGTCGCCTCAAATATCCTCACTTTGGTGTGGAGTGGAATTTTGGAGAGTGGGGTGCAAGCTGCCAGCTCAGGTGCTGACCTCGTCTTCTGACCGTGGCTCAAAATAACGAGGTGTTGTTTTCGAATCTTTCCCTTTGGGATTGGTCCCGGACCGTCACCAATAGCCCGTTGTGTTGCTCCACTGTGACGTTAATTAAAATATCAACCTACCTACCCTTTGGGATTGATCCCGGACCATCGCCAATCATTGTGTTGCTCCAGTGCAACGTCAACTCAACTACCTACCTACCTAAAAGGCTGTTTAGAATAGATATAATTTATTAGTCAAACAAAGTTTAATGTAACCACCCCAGGGGAAATACTGTTTAAATATTCTCGTCAATAAGTTTTTCAATGCAAATTTAAACTACCGATAGAAGAAATGCTTCTGGTTTAGAACTAATTTGAATTTTTGCTTTTTTGACAATGTGGTGTGGAAGTTTGGAGAGTGGGGTGCCATCTCAGATATTGACCTCGTGATTTGACCGTGGTTCTAAATCTCGAGTTGTTGTTCTCGGATTTTTCCTTTCGGGTTTGATCCCAGACCGTCGCCAATTTCACGTTGTGTTACTCCAGTGCGTCGTAAATTCTTCCTATCGCACCTCGTTTTCACCAAAGATCCTCGAAATCTCGTGTTTCTTTCTTGATTAGATGTAAAATTTTCATCGTGACTAAATTGTTACCTAGGAGCATAAGGGCTTAGACTTATCAGAGCTGCCAGCATCTCAGCTCTTGCGCTTTGGGACCATTGTTACGGAGGAAAAAGCGGCAACATGAATACAAAGCATTTCACCACGACGTCACTAGAACTTAACAAGGCACAAAACATGCATCCGTGTTACGAGAGATGATTTTCAGCAATTTTCCAGAGTGAGAGGGATGGGGATGGTACAAAATTTTATGCGATATTTAACCAGTGCAGCGAGTAATTTGAAATTCGTATTTTTCGATCTTGGATCTATTATCGTGTATAATGAACAGAGCGTGTGATGGAATTTCGTAAAAAGGAAGGGGGCAACTGCACATTTAAAGTATTAAAGAAAAATCGATGTTTTAAAGTTTATTTTTTTGTGGATTATGGTTGTGGTAGGTATTTTAACTAACGTTGCAATGGTGCAACACAACGGGCTATTGGCAACGATCCGGGATCAATCCCCAAGGAAAAGATCCGAGGACAACACCATGTAATTTTGAACTACGGTCAGATGACGAGACGTATTCCACGGGAGCCCCGAGACACAATTTGGAAATATCTGGGTTGAAAATAATATCTAAAACGCATTGAGAGAAAGATTGTTAAAATTAAAATCAATAATCTCATATCAGAAAGTTAGGAGTGACTTTGGATGGTTCACACACAAATGCAACTTTTTAAAATATACTCTCAACAGCAAAAGATTTGTGGTTTTAAATCAGGGAATACGTAACATCTGCTAGCTTAATAGTGCTAAAGTTAATCAATAATCTCGCATCTTTGAATCGTGACCCCAAACTTAAAGAGTAGAAATCTAAATGAGGCGCTTTAGCCATTAACCCCGCCTCGGCTTATACCGACAGTGATATCAACAGCACAAGTTTCTCCCTAGGGAACTGCGGTACACATTTTGACACCATTTGAGTTGTGCGCAGTGAGAGCTGATTGGTTTGGTTTTCTGGCGCAAGGGACATATTTGGCCAAGCATAAGCCAAACACCATCAAGTAATGGACATACGCGTAATGAAAGTTTGATTTGCACAGAAGAAAGAGAGGTACACCCACGAAGGAATGCAACCTGTGCCGCGTATAACTCGTAGAAACGTATTGAGAGTACTAAAATGAAAATCAATAAGCTCGTATAAAAGTCAGCAGTGGCTTTGGATCTATGGATCGTGACTTCAAATTTAAGAGTGGAAATCTAAGGAGTCCTCTATCATTACTTGGGAGTCAATTGATTACTTTAATTGGCCAGAGGCTGCGTCAAGAGCATTATGGTCCCTGTGTAAACCAGAGCAGTTCAGAAGGATCTCCATTCACAGGAGCAAGATGTAAACGATCAATAAAAACACCTTTTGATAATTTCTGTTTTAGAGTGTTAAAACCATGATGTTAAACGCACAGCAACTTGTCACCTTAAAAGTTAAAAATACAAACACACTTCGACATTTAAATGGTGTGCAAATGGTCACTATGCAGAATAATTAATACTTTTAATTAAAAAATACAATTGTTTGCAAAGTTTAATTGTTGAGAAATGGGTCTTCAGAGTATCATTTTGTTTTTGTTTTTCGTTTGTGTGTTCTGGTTTGAGATCTTAAAATAGCAACGATGAACAAAATTAATACATATTACTGATTCTATTTAAATCTCCTAATGATTGTGAGGGCCGCGGTGGCCCGGTTGGAAGAGCAACGGACTAGCAACCGAAGGGTTGCGAGTTCAAATCCAGCCAAACACCGCCGTGTATAAAGGGGGCTGGTGCACGTTAAATCTGTCGTGGCCTCAAATGTCCTCACGTTGGCGTGGTGTGGAAGTTTGGAGAGTGGGGTGCCAGCTCAGGTGTTGCCTCGTCATCTGACCGTGGTTCAAAATTACGTGGTGTTGTCCTCGGATCTTTCCCTTTGGGATTGATCCCGGACCGTCACCAATAGCCCATTGTATTGCTCCAGTGTGACGTTAATTGAAATTCCCCCCCCCCTAATGATTGTGCCGAGGTGGTATCTCGTCATTAACAAAGCTGATCAGATCTTGATCAACAGGATATCTCGTCATTAGAAGAAAACTGACCAGGTCTTGATCTTTCCATCATAAAAAAGTCGGCAATAGCTTAATGGCGAGATATCTCGTCATTAGCAAAATTGGTCAGATTGTGATGGACGGTGATGGACGAGATATCTCGTCAAAACCACTTGGAAGATTAAAAGAAAACTGACCAGATCTTGATCTCGTCATCATAAAAAATCGGCATTACGAATTATCTCGTCATTAGCAAAATTGGCCAGATCTTGATGGACGAGATATCTCGTCGAAATCATTTGGAGTTATGACTAAATGACTAAAATATCCGATCATTTAGTTTTGTTGGGGAACTTGAAATAACTGCGAAAATAAATTTAGAATTTAAAAGGTGTTGGAGGGGAATGAAAAGAGAAGATGCAAAAGAAAAGTTTAATACTCTGTTTTCATTCAAAGAGAACCAAAGTGGTTTTTGCCACACACAACTTTAAAAATGAAGTAGAGAATAAATGAATAGAGTAATGGATGGCAAGGGTTCAAAAAAATGTTTCCCTTATTGTAACCCGATTGCTTTTCCCGTTGCTATGCCACACATTAGTTTATAAACTCACTGGCGTTGATTTGGTATTTCTCATAAATCCTTCAGAACCAAGAAACCATTCTTAAATTTTCCGATTTCTGGTATCCTTAAAGTAAAGAAAAAGATATACACGAGAAGAAAATGTGATATTCGATGTATTATATAAAAAGCCATAAATGTAAAACAGTTTGGATGAAAAGGATTACTTTATTTTCGCTACCATCTCCCGCATGCATCTTCTCCCTAATTTATAATCTATTACATATGCATGACTAGGATTTCTTCGGTAGCTATCGGTTTCCCTGAGACGTTTTTACGATTCGGAGTTAGACAAATTGGTTTCAGTGGAGGTTTGAAAGTTTTCCGTGGGGGCGTCGTTGAATCAATATCAAGAGCACTTCATGGATCATATTATGTAATGAAAAAGCCGAATAAACTAAAATATTTCAAAGCTGTGAAAAACTTTAAAAGCGTTTTGATGGAAATAGCACTTACCAATTGCTGAGAGATAAATGATAGTCCTTTGGGAAGTTTTTTATTGGGTTTTCTTATAAGCTCCCAAGTATTTGTTGAAGACAGTCTAAATAAAATTAGAAATGACTGCTTATAACTTATAGAATGACAGAATAGAGAAAAGTTGGTTGGGTTTTATGGCGCAAAGGCCATGTTTGGCCAAGTTACTCAAACACAAGACAAATCAAGTAAGTCTTGGACATAAACACGCAAGAAAATTTTTTACTGACGTAGAAGAGAGAAACACACCCAAGGTAAATTACGTAGAGTAAATATAGCGCAGACAAATACCATGACCCCTATTCCAGATAGGCAGCTAGAGGAATGACGTAAAATAATAGTCTATATTATACATATTTATTTTAAAATATTTCCCTATGCGACAATGGACTTTCAAAATCACCAAAAACGATCACAAACCGATTTTTAATAATAACGTTAAAAATGAATTGATATTGATTTCTGTAGATAGCAAAAATAATTTTTCAATTACGATAATTGTTTATGGGAGTTAAATATGCAACGGTAAAGATATAGAAGATTTTAGTAACTACAAATACGCGTCTTTCTCCTGAGATTTTTTGATATTTTAATTTCAAAATGTTCCCTGAGCATCTCTGGTTTTAATTGATTTACTTGAAAATTTTGTTTAGACAAACATTTAAATCTGATGTATATAAGTACAAATGAGAAATTCATCATGCTTCTGAATTTTGAAAATTTGGTTTACAGTGTTGTTTAACCTATGCTTTATTTTGCAAAATGTTAGGCGTTTTATAACAAAATATTTTATGCTCTACGTGCGATACACTTAGCAAACGGAGTTAATTTGATTCATATGGAAACAAACTATTATGTGAATTAGAATTTTGACAATACATGTAAAATTAATACACATGGGATCTGTCAAGTTTTGCTAATTTATTAAAATGTTTGAACACGTTTTATGTAATAACTTCAGAATGATTTAATATTTTTGGATTTTGATTGTGCATAGTCAGCCTTACGGTATATTTGGGTTTACTTTCTAGGTTATTATAGAATAGCCCGTTGTGTGTTTCCAGTGCAACGTTAATTGACTATCTATCTACACTGCTGGCCACCCAAATTGCAACACCAAGAAAGACAAGAGATATCACAACAAAATTTATTTTGTAGATAACATGTTGACCAAGTATCAAATGATTAAATTTATAGACTTCTGTGAAGTGTGGTTCCTGCCAAAATCAGTAGCCAGAGTAGCCGCCATTGTTGGAGATCACCGCTGCCACACGCCTCGGCATTGATTCAAAGAGACTTTGGATGTGTTCTTGGGGTACAGCATACCAAGCAGCTTCCACACGTTGCCAAAGTTGATCTGGTGTGGCAGCTGGGGATGTATTCTGGGTCAATCGTTGAGCAACCATGGACCACATGTTTTCTATCGGCGAAAGATCCGGAGAGCGAGCTGGCCAGGGAAGCAATTCAATCTGGCGATTGACGAAGAACCCTTGGACAATGCGTGCCACGTGTGGTCGCGCATTATCCTGTTGAAATATGGCTGTGGGCAAGCCCTGAAGGTAAGGAAGGACAACTGGCTCCAACACCTCGGAGATGTAGCGCTGGCTGTTTAAAGTACCGGCAATGCGTACTAGAGGAGTGCGAGAGTGATATCCAATACCGCCCCATACCATAATACCCGGTGCAGGACCAGTGTGGCGGTGCATAACGCAGCTGTTCAGCATCCTCTCTCCACGGTGTCTCCAGACTCGAATCCGACCATCGTGGTGTTGCAGACAGAAGCGTGACTCGTCAGTAAAGACAATTTCATTCCATTCTGCCGTCCACATCCTTCTTTCATCGCACCATTGGCGGCGGAAACGTCTGTGGTTCTGCGTCAAGGGTAGACGAAGCAATGGACGTCTTGCGGACAGACCACTCTGCTGTAAACGGCGTCGAATGGTACGCGCAGACACTGGATGATGCGGTACAGACTGAATGTGCTGTGCTATGGTTCGTGATGTGGCTGAGCGATCCGTCACTGCCATACGCACAATATGCCTGTCATCACGTGAAGTGGTGCACTGAGGTGGATGCGATGGAACACGTCGGTCCGTCGTACTCTCCTGCATCCAACGATCACATATCCGCATTGCAGTTGTTTGGTTTCGTTCAACACGACTACCGATTTCCCTGAAAGATAATCCACAATCTCGGTAGGCCACTATCCTTCCTCTGTGGAACTCGGATACTTGATCAAAAGATGATCGCTGTTTTCTACGAGGCATAATTGATCGTTTTTTTGAAAAAACCACAAGAAAAACACAATTGCCGTACTTGAAATCGTCGAAATCTCCAAGCCTTAAATAGCGCTTTGAAGTGGCGCCACAGGCGCGCGTGATGTGCGTCTGCGCTGAAATTCTAATCATTTGCATATCTCACCTCCGCTAATGCATGTTGTAAATTTCATATTATTTGCATGCTTCCTTCAGGGTGTTGCATTTACGGTGGCCAGCAGTGTATATGTTATAGAGACCGCCGTGTCTTAGTGGGTTTCTCACTGCTCTACCAACCTGCGAGGTGAAAGAAGGCTGTAACTCACCTAGAGTGTATTCCTCTTCTGTGACATAAAACCTTCCTTGTGTGCGTGTCCATTAATTAACGTTGTCTGTCTTACGTTTGGCACAGCTTGGCCAAATATGATCCTTGCTCCATAAAACCCTTCCAACCTTTATGTTATAAAATAAATTTTTTACAGTACTGTAAAAAAAGCAAAAAGTATTTTTCTGAGCAAAACATTAAAACATTTGATGCTCCAGTTTGACGATTTCTCAGCCTATTTAGAAATGCCGTTGTTTCGGGATTTACTTCAAAACACACCCAAACCCTCTTCCTACTCTTCTACATGGGGCAAAATTTCCATGAACACGAAGAAAGCTTGTGCCTTGTCAGCGCCATGGTGAATTTGGGTTTTCTTTCTACACTGCTGGCCACCGTAAATGCAACACCCTGAAGGAAGCATGCAAATAATATGAAATTTACAACATGTATTAGCGGAGGTGAGATATGCAAATGATTAGAATTTCAGCGCAGACGCACATCACGCGCGCCTGTGGCGCCACTTCAAAGCGCTATTTAAGGCTTGGAGATTTCGACGATTTCAAGTACGGCAATTGTGTTTTTCTTGTGGTTTTTTCAAATAAAACGATCAATTATGCCTCGTAGAAAACAGCGATCATCTTTTGATCAAGTATCCGAGTTCGACAGAGGAGGATAGTGGCCTACCGAGATTGTGGATTATCTTTCAGGGAAATCGGTAGTAGTCGTGTTGGACGAAACCAAACAACTGTAATGCGGATATGTGATCGTTGGATGCAGGAGGGTACGACGGACCGACGTGTTCGATCGCATCCACCTCAGTGCACCACTTCACGTGATGACAGGCATATTGTGCGTATGGCAGTGACGGATCGCTCAGCCACATCACGAACCATAGCACAGCACATTCAGTCTGTACCGCATCATCCAGTGTCTGCGCGTACCATTCGACGCCGTTTACAGCAGAGTGGTCTGTCCGCAAGACGTCCATTGCTTCGTCTACCCTTGACGCAGAACCACAGACGTTTCCGCCGCCAATGGTGCGATGAAAGAAGGATGTGGACGGCAGAATGGAATGAAATTGTCTTTACTGACGAGTCACGCTTCTGTCTGCAACACCACGATGGTCGGATTCGAGTCTGGAGACACCGTGGAGAGAGGATGCTGAACAGCTGCGTTATGCACCGCCACACTGGTCCTGCACCGGGTATTATGGTATGGGGCGGTATTGGATATCACTCTCGCACTCCTCTAGTACGCATTGCCGGTACTTTAAACAGCCAGCGCTACATCTCCGAGGTGTTGGAGCCAGTTGTCCTTCCTTACCTTCAGGGCTTGCCCACAGCCATATTTGAACAGGATAATGCGCGACCACACGTGGCACGCATTGTCCAAGGGTTCTTCGTCAATCTCCAGATTGAATTGCTTCCCTGGCCAGCTCGCTCTCCTGATCTTTCGCCGATAGAAAACATGTGGTCCATGGTTGCTCAACGATTGACCCAGAATACATCCCCAGCTGCCACACCAGATCAACTTTGGCAACGTGTGGAAGCTGCTTGGTATGCTGTACCCCAAGAACACATCCAAAGTCTCTTTGAATCAATGCCGAGGCGTGTGGCAGCGGTGATCTCCAACAATGGCGGCTACTCTGGCTACTGATTTTGGCAGGAACCACACTTCACAGAAGTCTATAAATTTAATCATTTGATACTTGGTCAACATGTTATCTACAAAATAAATTTTGTTGTGATATCTCTTATCTTTCTTGGTGTTGCAATTTGGGTGGCCAGCAGTGTATTATTTTCTCCTACATATTACAGAATAGCCCGCTGTGTTGCTCCAGTGTGACGTTAATTACTACCTACCAATATATTATTGGGGCCGCCATGTCAATGGGTTGCCCAACCTGCTTGCTGAAGACGGCTGTAACTTAACCAGAGTGTATTTCTCTCTTCTGTGTCAACAAACTTTCATCGTGTGTTTGTCCATTACTTAACGTCGTCTGTCTTATGTTTGGCGCAGCTTGACCAAATATGATCCTTGCGCCATGAAACCCATCCAACCTATACGTTATAAAAATGAAATTTCTAAAGGGTACTGTAAAGAGTAAAAAGTATTTTCTGTGCAAAACTTTAAAACTTTTGACGCTCCAGGCTATGGTTAAAAGTATTTTTTCTATCCGAAACTTTAAACCATTTAACACTCCATGTTGAAGATTACTCAGCCTCTTCAGGAATACGGTTGTTTCGGGATTTACTTCAGAACAGCCCAAACCCTCTACCTACTCTTACACGGGTCTAAACTAGCTACGAAGCTTGTACGTAGCCATCCCCATGGTATCACTTGCGTTGTAAACATTTTTCCGAGACGCAAGTTTGGGTTTTTGCTCTTTTCAACGCTAATTGGAGCTCTGAGATTTTAAATTGGCATGTAGGTGGGCACGTTATTTAAAGGCCATCAGGAGTTGTGAATAATTAATGTCCTTTCAATCATGGATGTTAAAACTCGCCAGGGAGGAATTGCGGAATCATAAAACTTAGAGAACCTAAAAAATTGCGTGGACTTATCTGGAAAGAAGGAGTTAGAGCTCCCCGGTTCTCGATGAAGCAGCTCCTCTTAGTTTATAAATTATTCATTTCCATATTAATGGATGGTATGAAGAAGCCTCGAATCAGCCTTATTCTTTGAACATTTATCACCGGAGTGCTGTTGTTTCAAACTTTTATACCGGTTTAATCATATGGGGAAGAAAAAAGTGGCGCGAGGATAAGATTTTAGACACAATCGTGGAAAGATTTCCACTTTTGTGCCTTGATGAAAAGCATTATTTCCGTTGTTATCGAAAAGAATTGTTGGCAAAATCCAGTTAACGGTGAAGGCGCGGTAGCCCAGTTGGAAAAGCAACGGATTAGCAATCGGAGAGTTGCGAGTTCGAAACTCGGTCCAGCCACAGACCGTCGTGTACACGAGGGCTGGTGCGCGTTAAATCTGTCGTGGTCTCAAATGACCTCACGCTGGGCGGTGTGGAAGTTTGGTACTTGAGAGTGGGGTGCCATTTTAAGTGTTGATCTCGTCATCAGACCGTGGTTCAAAATTACGAGGCGTGTCCTTGGATCTTTCACTTCGGGATTGATCACGGACCGTAACCAATAGCCCGTTGTGTTGCTCCAGTGTCACTAATTCAGCTACCCTCATAAAAGACCTTTTTGGAAAAGAAAGTTGTTTATCTAAAATTTCACTTTAAAAACAATTTTACCTAACTACTACTGCGCAATACTTTCTCATCTTCAAAAGTAGATTTTCATTCTAGCTCGAATTCTGGAATACATTAATTTTTTCATATTGTATTGAATTAGGAAAGAGAAGTTATGTATACAAAAAAGCAATGACAGCTCAGGTGCTGACCTCGTCATCTGACCATGGCAAAAATTACGAGGTGTTGTCCTCGGATTTCCCTTCGGGATTGATCACGGACCGTAGTCCATAGTCCGTTGTGTTGCTCCAGGGTGACATAAATTTGACTACCTACCTCTAATAGGTCAATTTTTCTCGGCAATCACTATCTCTTCTCTACGTAAATCGAGCTTCTTTTGCCTCCCTAGTGTAGCATGATACATCGAGGGGTAACTTTACCTTCAAGTGATTATACTTATATGCTCTTAAATATTTCAACCTTCTGAGCGTCACAGGATTTCCAAGCAGTGGAGAATTGCTTTCCCTCCACAACGCACAATGAGTAAATAATCGCATTCATTGGTTGAAGGAATCCGAAGAAAGATCCTATTGGTCAAGGTCAAAATTGGTGAGTAGTCACAAAGGGAAGACCATCGACCTTCTGATCAAATAGACGGATCGCGAGGCTTTATTTCTGCCGATTGCTCGGCTTGAAGATCTTCGGGTGAAGACCACGTGGCACTGAAAGAAAGCACGAATCTTAATGAAGGATCAATTGACGTGCGTTATGAAAAATACTAGTTCGATACTACCAAACTCAATTCAACCAAAGACCGTCGTGTACATGGGGGTTAGTGCACATAAAATCTGTAGTGGCCTTAAATGTCCTCGCGTTGACTTGGTGTGGAAGTTTGGGGAATGGGATACTAGCTCAGGTGTGGACCTCGTCATCTGACCGTGTTTCAAAAGTACGAGGTCTTGTCCCGGGATCTTTCCCTTCTTGATTGATCCCGGACTGTCACCAATAGTCCGTTGTGTTTTCCAGTGTGACGTTAATTCAACTACCTACCTTGTAAAGGATCAATTGACGAGCTTCATGGAAAATACTATTTTGCCTTTCGATAGCAAATCCAATCGGTTCAAGGTGTCCTCGATCTTTCCCTTGGGGATTGATCCTGGACCGCCGCCAATAGCCCGCTGTGTTGCTACAGTGAGACGTTAATTATCTACTCCCCCAAAAGGTCCAAGACCCAAAACACAAGATCTACCTTCTGAGATCTTACGACAGCAACATATTCCGTTCATTTCATTAGAAACTCGGTGGAGAACACTACAGGTTTCAGAACGGATAAATGCGTACGAACCCCTCAAAGGGTTAAATGGCAATGCACTCAACAGAACCCTAAAACTTTATTCAACTCTTAATCTCCCCATCGGATTTTTAATCATTTTCGCCAACTAATCTGAAGGGTTATTTCACGGAACTCAACAAAGCGTTACGCGGAAATGACCGCGGTCCATTTATATATAAGTTAACTTGTACTTAAATCCTTGACAAAGTTCACGAATCGATTCGAAAATCGATAAGAGTGAAACTTCTCAGATTCACCCGATAAGGCGCGAGAATAAAGATCTGTTTATTGATTTGACACTTAGTCTCCTCATTGGATTTATTAAGATTAAGAAGCACTTTATTTTTTTCGGTCTTTGATCTGTTTCCAGCCCACGACTGATATGGGAGCCACGTCGAAAGGGGGCTAATCAGAAGTTTATGTAACAGATGCCAAGGCTACTGACATCCCAGGTCAGAAGGGTTAGGTTTATATAAAGCACGCTAGAGGTTATTATTCTCTGAAAAACTAGAGGCAGATTTTACGTTTTACGAAATTGGTGATAGTGGAAGCTGATTCTCGTATAGAAATCAGTGTCCTATACGTAAAATCGTGTAGTAAATAGTATAATAAAAAGATATACATAAAATTCTATACCTAAAATTTTATAGAAATCAGTATCATATACGTAAAATCGTATAGTAA
The DNA here is from genome assembly GCA_933210815.1 of Meta bourneti. Taxonomy (NCBI): domain Eukaryota; kingdom Metazoa; phylum Arthropoda; class Arachnida; order Araneae; family Tetragnathidae; genus Meta; species Meta bourneti. Next base: position 35,231,865 of record OW119934.1, read on the forward strand.
ATTGTATACGTAAAATTATATACGTAAAATCTTATAGAAATCAGTGCCCTATACGTAAAATCGTAGAGTAAATCGTAGAGTAAATCGTATAATAAAATCGTATACGTAAAATTCTACGTAACAATTGTATAGAATTCGGGTGTCGCGCTCTCGGGATACTCAAGCTATTTTTTTGCTTTCATCCTATTCTATTATCATATCCCTCTTTTTTTCTTCCACATTTTTATTTGAAATTGTCTGTCTTCTGTTTGGTACAGCTTGGCCAAATATGGCCCTTGTGCCATAAAACCCCAAAACAACCAACCAATCAAGTCCCAAATCCAAAAGACCTACATTTCTGAGGTTTTACGACATCAACGTGTTTCGTCTATTAGAAAGTCGATGGGGAAGACGAAAGGTTTCAGAACGGATATATGAGAGCGAACCCCTCAGAGTGTTAAATGGCAATGCACTCTACAGAAACCTCAAACCTGCATTCATTAGGTTATCTCCTCATTAGGTTTTTAATCGGGGCCGCGGTAGCCCGATTAGAAGAGTAGCTGAGAGTATTAACAATCTGAGATTTGTAGTGTCACTTTTACCCCACAGCACACGTAATGACTAAACAACCACGTCTTTCTAAAGAATCCATGAGTCTTTCAACTTTTAGAGAGAGAAAAAGATTCTGTTGGTTATCTCCTTAGAATAGAATTCTATCGAACTATTTTAATGGCTCTTTCCTTGGAATAGAATTCTTTGGAATGATTCTGTTGACCCATTTTGTAAAATAGAAACCTTTGGAAACATTCTATAGGTAATTTTCTTAGATTAGAATCCTTTTAAAATATTTTATGGCTTCTTTTCTTGGAAAAGATCTTGCGCCATAAAACCTAAATCAACCAACCAACCTTAGAATACAATTCTTTTGAAAGATTCTATTGCTCCTTTCCTTAGACTAGAATCCCTTGGAAAGATTCTATTGATCCTTTCCGAGGAATAGAATTGTTTGAAACGATTCCATTGTTCCATTCTGTACAATAGAATGGTTGGGAAAGATGATTCTACTATTCAGAAGAAAAACTGGTTAAAAGTTAGGGAAAACTGCATGTTGCAAGATGGAATTCTGAGTATGACCCCCTCAGAAATGATCTTTCTTTGCAAATTGTAATATATCGCAGCAGCAGACAAAGACGCTAAGCCCTGGGGCCCGAATTCCTTTCCCTATAGTTTTATGGAGAAATCTATATGGGAGAGGCAAATATAAAATATTTCCAATGAGTAACTAAATAGGTTGTTCAATAAAAAACACCAAGACACCAGGCTTTAGGGCGTCCGATATTTTATGGTTGGTCCCGGTTCCCCAAACATATGGTAGAAATATTACAAATACAGATATAGTAAATTGTATAGCCAGCATTGGTAAATACGCCATTAGGTAGGAAACTTACATAGCCTCAGATTTTACTAGCAAAGCTGGTTGAATATGTATAGCATTGATATTTTTGGTTTGAAAAGGAAGAGTTCTTGAAGTTTTCAGAATCTTGTATCAAAAGAACCCATTCGAATGTGTATGAGTTTAATGTAATTAAAAGTATGAGTAAAAACATGAAATGTTTTGATTTTTATTACTTTGAATATAAATAAATATAATATTGCTTATGTAAATAGAGGTTTTGTGTGTATGGCAAATTCCAAATGCAGTCGATATTAGATACCGTTTTTTCAAATCGACAAATCTGACTACTCTTTTTAGCATAGCATGAAAGTTTCCAATGCTTGATATATTATATTATCATGTATAAATATTAGATAATTTGTCGTGATTTAGCGTTTGATTCACTAAAAAACCCATTCCTCTACATTTGGCAAGCTTTTAAAATTAGGTGTGTTCCATGTTACGTATCTTTATTCTATTCCTACCAAAAATCTTCAGCCCTTCTTCTAACTTTGGACGATTAGCGTTAGATGCTTTTAAAAATAGTTGGCTGTTAGTATACGCCAAGAAATTTTTCTTCTCTGTATTTTGTATATTAAGTTCTGAGGGTTGCGTGCAAGGCTAATGGAGTATTGTTTTTTTCTGAGCTTTTTAGAAGTATTTTTCCAGTCTTGGGTGATTTAGATACTTAAGTTACTTGGATTCGAGTTTTTCAAACAAGTAGATGCAAAACGGGTTACAGAAAACTACAGCGGTCGTCATGTACCAGATATACGCACGTGTGCAAAAGCTTAGCAAACTTTTTATTTTTCTGTGTTTACGATTTTAATTTTGTTATTATTCTCATAACAAATGGGCAATTTTCTATGCTTTTTTAATCTTCCTTATCCCATTTTCACATGGGTAGAACGCGTTTGCTATTGATCCTAAGATCTGGGAGCCATCTCTGCTGCAATCTGACTTAGCCACCCGTTCAAGACATACAATAACAAGTAATAGACGCACACACAATGAAAGTTTTTACTGACTCAGGAAGAGAGAAATACAACCAGGGAAGAATGCCCCTGACAGGAATCGAACCTGCTCCTCCTACAACTTGAAGGTTGCTAGCCCAGTGGGCATACCCGCTGAGCCACGACGGCCCAGCTTTTTTAGTTGTTTGAATTCATGTAATAATTTATCCGTTTCCGTCAGTGTGACCTTGATAAACCAGCAATTAAGGTGTATGTTATACACTAGAAATCACCAAAATTTACCAGAATACCTTTTTTTATGCTTCAAACTATTTCCCAATTTCTGAGCTTTTAAACGATACCAAATCTTCTAAATATTAAGAATACTTTTCTAGTTACAAGGGCTTTTCGTTAAGTACTGTTACCAGTACAAACATGTTTCCGAAAGTTTAAACTCAATTTCTGAAGAACTGTTTTTGCAATAGGAAGTTCAGTGATAATTTAACAATTAATTTATCTATTGTGATTATTTTTGTATCATTATAATCTATTTAATACAGTGGATGTTCTGTACCTCAGAGTTATCAGTTAAGAAAATAATTTTTAGTTGATTTTTAAATGTTAAAATTTGATTAATCTTGATTATCTGTTAATGTTAAATCTTGATTTTTAGACTTCCTTGGTAAAAACAATTGTAAAAAATAACCTATTCCCTCTAGCAACTCAATTGAGGGTCAAAACATGAAGAATAATATTAGGAATAATTTTCAACAGGAATTGCCTTTCTGATCAAATTACGTAGAATTTGAGATATCACTGTTAAAGAACATGCCAATTAGCTGATTATATCAAAATTAGATGATTAATAATTAGCTTAATCTGATTTTTTCTCACTAAAATGATTTCAAGCCTAAGTCAGTGACTTGTTGGAAAAAACTGGATTTTTAAAGTCAAAATTGAAAAAAAATCTTCTAGTGTATACATACACCTTAATGTGGACGATTGTATCATTCTAAGCGTAATGATATAAAAGAGTGCACGCGAGCCAATGCATTGGTAGCTAGCTCATTGTGAGTGAATATTGGTATTTGTGATAGTTTTTTGACAAGATGGGAAAAGCATTAGAAGCACCTCGAAAACAGAAATGTATCAAAGTTTTGCACTTTATAGCGATGAATAATATGGTAATTTCTGGACAATTAAATTGTCCTGAATCAATTGTTCCCGATTATTGAAATGTTACACGGGAACAGGAAATATGGATCCAAAGCACCATACTGGTCGTCCAAGACTTTCTCTAGGGAAAACAAAATGTTATTACGTTTGACCAAAACAGATTCAGCAGCTTTTCTGATCTTGCTGAGCAATAGCAAAAATCTACAGGTGTTGGTGCAAGCCCAACAGTAAGGTTTAAGACAGTAATGCTACGTCAGAAACTGTATCATGGACAAAAATAACTATCATTTATCACAGGTGGAACAATTGCATTTTCCAAATACTGTAGAAATTAAGAATTATTCAATTAGAAGTTGAATCATAACGTTTTAATATGTAGAACAAAATAATTGCCACAGAAAGTGCAATGTTCAGTTAAAATAAAAAGTTTGCTGAGCCTCTGCAAATGGAAAATAATGTTATATATATATAGAGAGAGAGAATATAATATATATAGAGAGAGAAATATTGAAATTGTGAAGACTTGATAATTTGTGAATTGGTGGTGAAAGTCTAAATCAACTGATAAATTCAAAGTAGTATCATGATAACTATTCAAAAGGACGTAAACGAAGAAAACCTTGAAGATAATCGATCAAAAACTTTTTCCAATACAGTAACTGTCTGTTTTCAACAGGTAAGAAATAGTTAAAAAATTCAAGTGCTGATAAGTAAATAATTAAATAATTAGTAAAGGCAATGATTGTATATAACACTAGAGAAAGTAATTGTTATATTTTAACTGTGTGGCCATGATGAAATTTAAATCAACTCTCTCATCTGCCATGATAAAGAAACTAACATTTTCTCAGTGGTTTATGACAAAACAGCACGAAAAATAAATTCAGTGTCCAATTATTTTATTTACTGTAAAGTGTGAGGGAAAAGTATATGTTGGCTTACACAAACACGTTAAACAAAAATTAACTCTGAGTTACCTTTATGCGTGGTTCTTTTTATATCTTTACTTCGCTGGAAGTATTTTATTTCCTGAAAACTGCAGCTCAGACGTATTTGATATATGTCTAATATGGTTCAACTACCATAAAGTTGAGATTACGCAGCGGTGTTACTCTACCTTATAAACTGCTTAGGAGCAGCTTTCTGACAGAATTTTTTTCTCCTGGAGAAATATTGGAAAATATTCTTGTGCCCAAACTCTCCTGTATGACTCCACTAATCCTTTTCTGCCTGAGATATATTCTCGTCGTAAGGGATTATCTGGGAAACTCGAGGTTAAAACTTTGGTTAGAGAAATCAAGTATTTTTCATTTTATTTACCAAATATTCTTATTACTGAAGATCTAAGGATGGTTCGATATTTTGGAGGTTAGCCTTTAAGTTTAAAAATAATAGTAAAAGTAAATAAATGATTTATCCCAGTAGCTTAGCCAGAATTTCATTTCGGAGGAGGGCCAATGTTTTGAGTAAGTATATATAACTTATAAGTAAGTTATATGCAAGTATCCATACCTTTTATAAGTAAATATATTTAACTTAGAAGTATGTCATAAGTAAGTGGCTCACACAAAAATACAAACTTTAGTGGACTGTAACTAAATTTACTAATATTGATCCAAATTGCTGTATTATGCTAAGTACACAGATTCTATATACGGCACTATCCTAAGAACAGAGAGTGGTTCCTGGAAAGCAATGTTGACGATATATATCCCGTTGAGAGATCAAATACTCACAACTTAGTAACGTTCTTGGCGTTTGCCAAGTACATGAAAAGTTACACCAATTAAAGAATGGCACCAACAACTGTCAAGTAGATATACGAACACACAGTAGCATTTTATAATTTTATAAGTAAGTATATTTTACTTATACGATGGGGCTGGACTCTACGAACATGTGGATGAACATGTGGGCATTGAACACCATACTTCCTTCATAGCGGTCCCCAATTCTGTTGTATTCAGAGGCGTAGGATTTCTGTGTTAGACAGTGCGTTGCGTGGAATTCCAGATGTTTTCGACAACGTTGATATCTGGTGACTTTGGTGGGAATGGGGTATTCGGTAATTAGGTACATGCTTCCAGTGGAGGTGTTCCCGAGCCCAGGCTAGGCACATAGCTGTGTGGCGAGTATTGATCAAGAGTACTTGAGTTGGGTGTCGACTCTTAAAGACGATATTTTTGAGGCAACAATGTGCAGTCCTTGCGCAGATGTTTGTTGAGGGACCCAGCATTGAATCCCGATGTCATTTGATCAGAGATATTTATCGCTTTATACATGCATTGGCAGCGCAACCAATGACATGCATATGTGACGTTGCTATGTATTTTGTATGGGTTCGTTTGTACCAGTTTTTCTGACACTTCAGCGTATATGTAATTTATATTTGGTCGCAATACTAAGTGTTAAAGAAGAAATTGTCAGCATCAAAAAGTGGCTCATCTCGATTTATCCGATTACAAAAACCACTTCATAAAGGTTGTGTTCTCCAAATCTCCGCAACGACAATTAAATAGCGTACCTTAATTATTCAGTTTTTATTCTTCTGTCACTTTTGAAGTAAAGGTCAAACGTAAATATGAAGAACACGATATGGTTATGTCAGTGAAAAAATGTTCATTATCTTCATTCTTTAACATTTCCTAGTAGATTGAATTTAACAAACTTAATGAATTTAATACTCCTATTTTATAAAAGAAATATTACAAAAGTACATTTATAACGAGATAAAAGATAAGTGTCCAAAACTTTCTGGGGGCTCGAACCACCAGATTCTCCCCCTGGTCACGCCACTAGCTGTACCTCAAAATATTTTGATATTTCATATAAAATATACTAATTTTTCCTTCGTTTCTGCGGATGAGCCTTTAATAGATGTTTATATTTGGATACCCTAGTTTCAAGAGTTTATCGAGTAATAGAATAACAGTTAATCAGTGAACTACATATTTGCATTTGAGAAATGAGATACTAGTTTAAACAATCTTAAAGGTGATAACGGATTTCTAAATATTTGAAGTTCACTCAGAAGCTAGGCAAAGTTCAATAATTGCTCTTAAAAGCGAATGAAAGCGAAAGTTTTGTAGTGGGAAAAGATGATAGTAAGATCAATGACTTTTTCAAGAAGCCTGAAGAGTAATGTATATTATGCAGAATTTATTAGATAGTGGTGTCAGTTGACCTAATTTCAATCCAAGCTATGTTCTTTAACACACCAATAAAAGATAATGTATTATGCATTTCCAGTAAGACAGTAATGAATATAGTACCAATTGCCAATTGTCCTGTGATAATATTGAATAAATTCTTTGCAATCATCGCATAAAAGGCTAATTCGTTCGTGGTAAATTTTTTCTAAAGTTCAGAACTAAATGCTACTATAATAACAATTTCGACACTGGTCAAACAATATACTATAGGAACACTAAACGAGAGTTGGGCATTTTTTGCCAGATTTTTACCGTTAATAACATAAAATGTACAAATTACTTTTAAACTTCTACTTCCAATTAATTTAACAGGTTCTCTCAATGAAAATATTGAGTTCCGCGACAGTAGTGGTTACGAGTTCGCGAAACAAATCACCTGTGGTGGTCGCCATACATGATTTTGCGTATGGCAGCCCTTTCCTCCGGCGAGTTTACCACCTTTTTTATAAACGGACCCCAAGATCATCAGCTTTTCGGCGCATCTTGTCCGTTTCTGATTGGCTGGGTTTTTATGGCGCAAGGGCCATATTTGACCTTGCTACGCCAGACAAAAGACGTATAATATCAAGCAATGGACATTAACACACAAGGAAAGTTCAACTGCCACAGTTGAGAGGAATACACCCACGGAGGAATCGAACCTGCTCCGCCAACAACTTGTAGGTTAATAGCGCAGTGGGCATACCCACTGAGCCATGACGGCACCCCTCAAATTCTTTACTTCATTACTAACGTAAAATTTTTTACTGAACCTAATCTTTTGTTTTAAAACAATGATCATCATTGAAAGCAAATTCTTGTAATGAGATTCAAGAAGCATCAATTAGAGGAGTCATTTTTAGAAGAATTGTAAAAAATTTTGGGAGGATGTAATATAATAAGGTTACTTTTAATGGTCATTTTTTTCTATCAACATTTTCAACCTCTTTTTCTTGATTCCGTCTACACCAGTCTGGAAAATTCGAAGAAAATGGCAGAAATGAGTATTTTGCTTTGACAGTTGTCAGAAAATGTAATACAGAGATGTTTATTCTTTCGATATTTCCAGTTTTTCTTGAAAACATGTTCAAAATTCTCAGTATATTCAGTTCTGAACTAGAAATATTGATCTTTTTGGGGAAGTATTTGTTTTAAAAAACATGTATATCTTAAATTCCCTTGCTTTATAAGTCACTCCGAGAATGTTTTATTTACGCTGTTCCGAAATCTGAGATTTGGTGACATCAAAATATAACCTGATAGCTCTTTTTTAGTTTCAGATAATAGTTAAAAAAGGCTAACTCGAATTGAAACAAAATCAGAATTGAATTTTTCATGAATTTAGCTGTTAAAAGATTTCAATGTTTTGTTTCATGAAAGATTTATGCAGATTATAACATTGTTGAAGATTTAATATTTAAAAAAATGTTTGCATATTTTGATTAAAATAATAGCGTTTTTAATTTTATTTTATGGAGTTTTAACCTTTATACTTTTAGCTTTAAAATTAAAAATTTCAAATGTTATTTTTAAAATGATTCTATGTTTAAAGAAGCGTTGAGACGTCTATTGTCTCAACTCCTTTTAATGGGTTAAGGCTAGGTCTTTTACCCCTCCAAGTGGTTTCGATGAGATATCTCATCCATTAAGATCTGACCAATTTTGCTAATGAGACGAGATATCTCGTCATCAAGATATTGCCGATATTTTGATGACGAAGAGATCAAGATCTGGTCATTTTTCTTCTAATGTCGAGATATCTCGTCCATCAAGATCTGGTCAGTTTTGCTAATGATGAGTCATCTCATCGAGACAACCACCAGGAGGGTTAAAATATCTTTTTAAAAGCCACATCCTCTGAAAACACCACAACTTTTCGATTTTTATGAATTTCCACCGATTAAGCCTCCAAGTGGTTTTGACGAGATATCTCGTCCATAAAGATCTGACGAATTTTGCTAATGACGAAATACCTCATCAACATATTACCGATTTTAACGATTCTTGATATTGACGAAATGATCAAAATCTCGTCCATCAAGATCTGATTGTTTTTCTTCTAATGACGAGATATCTCGTCCATCAAGTTCTGGTCAGTTTTGCTAATGACGAGATACTTCTTCGAGACAACCATAAGGGTTAACCCCCTGAGCGTCAAGAGATTTCCAAATAGTGGAGTATTATTTCCTTCACAACAGACATAATGATTAAATAACCACATCTATTGGTTAAAACTATTCTAGGAAGGATTCTATTAATCAAAAAAGGTCAGAACTGGTTAAAAGTCATGCAAGGAAGACTGCATGTAACAGAATGGACACATGCGCGTGAACCCCTCAGAGGGTTAATATTTAGGCGTACTATTAAGGCTAAGGGGAATTTTTAAATATTCTCTCATTTGATATTCTAATATCAGAGGGGCTTTGGATTAGCTTGTGGGACATTCCATGTCAAGATCAGATAAGTTGACAACCGTACGTATTCAACCCAAAAGTTTATTTTTCCCAAACATTTTTAGCATACTGCTCTACATAGGCTTAAAATAAACGAAAAGTAAATCACAAAAGTTTATAAAAAATTGAGATTCGTATATAATGCTTGGATCAATTGAACAAAACATACGAAGCACTTATTACAATTTCAACAATGACTAAATGATTGAAACACGAGAAGTAGAACTAAAAAGGTAGGTAGTTAATTAACGTCGCACTGGGGCTATTGGCGCCGGTCTGGGATTAATCCCGCTAGAAAAGATCCAAGGACAACGGCCTTGCAATTTTGAACCACGATCCGATGATGAAAACAGATGACGACCCCACTCTCCAAACCACGCCAACGGGCCACGACAGGTTTAACGCGCACCTGCCCCCGTATAAACGACGGTCTTTGGCTAGACCTAGTTTCGAAGTCGCAACTTCCAGATTGCTAAACCTTGCCTTTTCCAACTGGACACCGCGTTCCACTAAAAGGCAGGAAAAGGGAATTTTTAAATGTTTTTGTTTGTGGTGATGCAATTCCCTTGAAATTTTCGTGACTCGTCACACTACCTGTTTATGCTGGCAATCCACTTAAAACAACAACCGGAATGGAATAGCAGCAAAAAATACTTTGATAGCTATTTAATCGCTTCATCAGAACTGCAATCCATCACCTGCGTTTTTCCGTCTGGGACTCTCGCTATTCCTTCCGATACTCTGTAAAACTTCCGCGGATCGGTATTGAGGATTATAGGGGCATGGAAAATGGTTCATTGTCATGCAACGCATCTAGAACCACGTGTTTCTATAAGAAAAATCCCTCCTGAAAGGCGCAAGGTGAGAAGCTGATAGAATATCAAATGACTAGGAACACGACAGAAGGCAAGAAAGAAAAAAAGCACCCCTTTTCTGCTCCCAAATACTGCAGTTATGCTCCTCTTCCTTTCCTGCCTCTTTTCTTTTCACATTTTTCCTTTCAAGAATCTAAGTCTTTGATTCTAAAATGGTGTAAGTCGAACCGACAAAAGCCCATCAGGACTGGACTAAGGACGTGGAATCATCTGTCTGATGTAAATCGCTTTAGATTCCATGAAAATCAGAGGCACTGAGCCCTAGGGGCCTTTAACCGTCCTGGTGGTTGTCTCGAAGAGGTGTCTCGTCATTAGCAAAATTGACCAGATCTTGATGGACAAGATGTCTCGTCATTAGAAGAAAACTGACCGACCATTATAAGAAAACCGACTTTTTAATGATGACGAGTTCTTGATCTCGTCATCATTAAAAAGTCGGCAGTTTGTTGATGACGAAGTATCTCGTCATTAACAAAGTTGGTCCGATCTTGATGGAAGATATAACTCGTCGAAACCACTTGGAGGGTTAACCCCGTAGGGCCAACTACGTAAAATTATCGGGGGCCAAAGTAGAGTTCTAGTTGTTTCATAGGTGTGTTTTCGAAAATTTATTTTGTTTGAATATATCATTATCAATATTACCTGTATGTTTTTAATATCGATCCCCTTATTTCTATAGTTGACCCCCAAAATAAAAGGGATGAATAAAATAACTTTCCCTCTTTGGAGGAAATAAAATTTTAGTACCAAAAGTCGCCAATAGGGAAAAATTTAGCGCTATTAGAGTCGATAACAGTTGAACATTTGCATTAAACGCAGTTAAAATGAATTATGCTGCTTCGACTGCTCAAGTGACACTAATTCCACCAAAAAAGGAATAGGAAAGTTCAGGCAATTATTCGAATAACTGCGTAATTCGAAAATTTACGTTTTTAGGTGGCGATCTGCGTTTTTAGGTGGAATTAGTGCCTTGATTGTTGCTTGCGTAGTCGAAACTTCGCATAATCTACTATTTTATCTGTGTTTAATGCAAATGTTCGACTGTTTTCAACTTCAACAGGGCCACATTTCCCCTATCGGCGACTTTTGGTTCTAAATTTTTTAGGATACATCACCCCATTCTTCAAAAGTCTCAATACCAAATTTGGTTCCATTCCGTTCAGTCGATTTAGCTACAGATGCCTCCAAAGAGTGAAAGTTATTTTATGGCCACCCTGTAAATTGGTGTGGTGATCAGTTTAAATAAAATCCTTAACAACTCATATCTGGGTACCATAGAAACCAACCACCCTGGAGCCTATCTCAGATAGAAAGACAATCTGACGAAAAATTTCAGTTCTAAAAGGACACCTAAAGGTCTCACCGAAAGATCTTGACATATTGGTGACAGAAAATCTCAGACTACTCTTTTTAGATTTGCGAGAGGGAGCATTTGATCTCTATCCTTCATTCAAGGTCACTGCACATCCAACTTGCCTAAATTGTAACACTGAACAAGCCTCCTCAAATTATCTTTTAGCCTACGTTGGTTTGGCAAGGGAGAATCTTTATGGAAGTCCTGATCTTATGTGGGATCCGTTTGAGCATGTTTGGATTCATGGACTTGGTTGAAGTGTTTAGCTATGCTTAAGGGAAAATAACAACAGCAACATAAACAAAATAATTTTGTTCTTGTCTTGTTTGTTAAAGTGCCACTGATGGCAAGTGGAAACAAGTTTCGTTCTCCGTCACACAGTCAACCAGCTTTCTATCTGTTATATGTCTACAATCAAGCCATCCGTCCACGAGCCTCCCAATAGCGTCAAATAGGTACAGAGTCCTTGAGTGCATGGCACGAGTTTATACGTTTCGAGTCCACAAAGTGAATCTCGTTGAACAAAACACATGTAGGACATCACAAAGGAAGAGATGCGAAATCGGGAAGTCATGCCCTGTCAGATAAATGACTTTTAAGAGAGAGACTTGGTAAATTCAATGTCCTTGATTTCAAGTCTCCGCAGTTCAGTTGTTGCTTGTTTATTCATTGACTAGTCATAACTGCCTTCAAACCTTTGTTTTGCTTAGGACTCAGGACTCTTCTCTTTGTGACTAAACGTCCTATGAACAGTGAACATCTCGACAAGTGTCCAGCACTTAATTGTCTTAATTGCACTGATCAGAAGTACTGGGAGGCCATATTGTGACTCCGTTGAGAAGGCAGATGAAAAGGGAATTGAGATTTTATTGTCCAAGGTCCAGAACTGACAATAGCAGCCTGTGGGTGGCACAAGTTCTATTCCTCTCTGGGTGTATTTCTCTCTTCTGTGTCAGTAAAACTGTCTTTGTGTATGTCCATTACTTGACGTTGTCTTTCTTGCGTTTGGCGCAGTTTGACCAAATATGGACCTTTCGCTATAAAAACCCAGCCAACCAGAAACGGACAAGATGCACCGAGAAGCAGATGATCTTGAGGAAGTTCATTTCTAAAAAGGTGGAAAGCTCACCAGAGGAAAAAGTTGCCATACGCAAAATCATGTATGGCGACCGTCACAGATGATGATTTGTTTCGCGAACTCGCAATCACTACTGTCGCTTCTGGTTGGTTTGGATTCTATGGTGCATGTGCCATATTTGGCCAAGCTCCGACAACCACAAACAACGTCAAGTAATCGATATCGCTTCTGGAACCAAACGATAAACTCAGAGTCAGAAACCACATTAACCCTCCAAGTGGTTTCGACGAGGTATCTCGTCCATCAAGATCTGACCGATTTGCTATTGACGAGATATTTCGTCATCAATTTATCACCTATTTTCTGATGATGACGAGATCGTTTCAGTTTTCTTCTAATGGCGAGGTATCTCGTCCATCAAGATCAAGTCAGTTTTGTTAATGACTAGATGCCTCGTCGAGACATCCAGGATGGTCAAACATGACAATATCGGGAACGTATTGTTTATGTTTAACGTCTCCTTTTGTCACGAATGCGCTCCTTCAAAACTATGCACTCAAATAATAACTTCCCTGGGGGCATATCTCCTTTAGGCGTGTACGGGCTTCTCGAAACTGAGGTACCCTAGTGATCTATTCTTTTCCCATGGGGTTTACTGCCTCTGGCTAATAGGGGGATCTCGACCCCAGGATGCCCAAGCGATCTTTCCCTTCGTTCTCAGTCCTTTCTTTTCACAATTACTTGACATTTTCTGTCTTCTATTTGGAATTGGAGTCGTAATTTAAGCACCACGTCTTCCATGGCAATTGAATCTGCAAATGTGATTATTTTGTCCGTTTTAACCACTTAAAGCACGAGTTTTTTTCGGAAAAACTGGTAAAAAATGATCGAGTTTTTTTTTGACAGAAAATGAATATATATATAGGTATAGTGTAAGTTATTTTTTGCGATTTCAGTTGCGGGGGTGGGGTAAAAGTTATAAAAAAAATTATTATACAAACAAAGTGTAAACGATTTGATTACATGTTTATTTTGAATTTCAAAATATTAATAATAATAAAATATTAACTTCAGATTCACTTCCATCACTCAAGAGATCATCACTTTCATCGCTGAAACTTTCTGATAAATTGGCATATTCAAAATCGTCACAGTCGCTCATTATCAGATAACTTTTTCTAAACAAGTTACAAAAACACTTAATAAAAATTAATTTATGGTTAACTGTTTACTTTTATGATATTTAACGTAATAAAAATGGATATATTACCTTTTAGACACCTAACAACTCCTTTATAACAAAGAATTCCTAACAAACATAGCTAATCATCAAAATGCACCACTTGGTTTACACAAGAAAAATGGTGCATAGTGGTGCCATCTACGGTAAATAAGTTTAATATCCATCTATAAATAAGTGGTAAATCATCTATGATAAATAAGTTTATGCCATCTTTGGTATAAGTTTAATCTAGCCTATCTATTTTTACTAGAACGGATCTTAGACGGGCATTAGAAATAAAATAACGCGAGATACAAGAGCGCCCGTGTGAAACACGGGCATGTGCAAATTTGCCAGTAACTTTCGCCCGTGTCAAACACGGGTAAATGCGTTAAGGGGTTAATGCTAGCCCTCAGGTGGCAAATCTATAGATGTGTACGGCATCACCACCCCTAGTGATCTGTCCTCTCTTCTGTTTTACCCTGCCTACACTTCTACTCTTTCCTCTCCCTCTTTGTTGTCTTGTGTTTGGCGCAGCTTGGCCAAATAGGCCCTCGCGCCATAAAACCCAAAACCAATCAACTATCAACTCACTAGACTCGGACGAAAAGGTTAATGGCTGAAAATGCTAATCACCTGGCATTCGTTAATAAATAAATGCCCTGTCAGACGGAGAATCTACGTGAAGCTCCAGGAACCAGAATCCTCCGGTTGCAATAAAACACACCGTGACTTACGCCAGTCGAGAGCGGAAATCTCGTTTCTTTCTTTCTGAACTACCCGCACGAATAACCCCGGCGAGCATTTTTTTTGTTTCTGTTGATGTTTCTCGGTGTAGGTAAGGGAAAGGGGTTCGCGCGAGGCTTTCATGTGACAGGTTCCCTCCCCCCGTAAAAATTCTCCGTTGATTCAGAATAAATTGGCAACGATACACAAAGCGCGCATCCTCCCCATACGGAGGAGTCTCGGAAAGTTTCTCTGATGCCTCGCTCGGAATCAGAAAAGAGTGAATCTTTGAGAAATCGTTTCATATCTCCAGAGGTGCTTTTCTTTTCTGTCGCATTTTCTGCGTTACATGTCAGGAAAGTTGCGACAGAAAGATTTAAAGGGATTTTCTCCGCTGGAATTTTTTTTCCGTTATGGGAGCGTTTAACGAAACATATTAACGCGCGCGAACATGCATTTATATACGTCAGCGGATTTCATTGGATTTATTTCCCTTATTGTAACTCGGCAGCGTGCTATTTTAGAAAGAGATATCTTCCAGTTTCAATAACAGGAAATTTGCATTTCTCCCTCTTTTACTCGGCTTTTATAAAATTGCTTTTGACTTTTTTGTATGAAATGTTCAATTTAAATCGCAATCCTAAAATCTGATTTCTTTCTGTTTTTCAAAAACTAAAAATGTGGTTTGTAGCTTCTTAAGTATACATTTGCTTTGGATTCCACCTATTCTTAAAATAAAGTATTTTTAAAAGAACTTTTCAACTTAAAAAATAAGATATTTTTGAATAAATGTTCAATTAATTGCAATCCTGAAATCAATCATGATTTTTCAGTTTTTGAAAAACTAAAAATGTGGTTTGTAGCTAGCTTCTTAAAAATACATGTGTATTTTTAAATACCGCCTATTAAAAAATAAAAAGTATTTTTAAAAGAACTTTTCAACTTAAAATAAGATATGTTGTGTACAAAATGTCCAATTTAAATCGCAATCCTTTAATCAATCTGATTTCTTTCAGTTTTTCAAAAACTATAAAGATGTGGTCTGCAACTTCTAAGATATACATGTGTTTTTCAGTACCACCATTCGTAAAATAAAATAATTAAATTTTAAATTTCATTTAATTCAGTATATTTTTGAATTTTTAATTAATTCCGTGAACCGTAAATAGTACAAATATATTTTACTGTCTTGGCATCTATTTTAATATGCTGTCTGGATGATTTGAAAATGTATTTCGACTACAATAAATATGTACACACACAAATCGCATGCATTATTTTGTCTCCATAATATTATATTTGTTTAGGTAGGTAAAAGTGTATATCTTTTTGACCATTTTTATACCACAGGTCCATCGATTAGACGTTTAAAATTATAAACTGATATTTACTGCTATATATTATTTTGTATTACGCGAATAAATATGTATTATATTAATTTATATCCTCGGCATAAAGCAGAAACATTTTTAATAAAATATATTATGACTGTTTTAGGAAAGGCATTTTTTGACCCTAAATGATTATTTTCATGATGAGAAATAAATTATCTTATTGTATTCGGTTTGAAAGAAAATATACCTCTATTAAAATATTTATAAATTTTATTTTTGACTTAAAAAACAATAGTTAGTCTTTAATCGCGTGCCGTAAAATTTAGCTTTTTGGCAGTTAATGAGTTTCTGCTCTAAGCCTACGATGTGTTCATTTTGGTAGTGAAATTGGATAACTAGATATTCTTCGTCTAATTAATAATGTTTAATATTGATGGGAAGTTCTTAAGGGGTAATTTAGCAGCATTTTATTGATACCATCAAATTCCAAAGGTTAAAAAACCATGGGTATATAGGCTCACAGAATTGTAAATCGATGCTAGCATTTTATGCATGCATTGTTAACCTCACAAAACCTATTAAACATGAGAATTAAGTATAATGATCGTAAAAACAGATCGTTTTCCTATACGCAAACAGAATAAGATATTTCCTTCTACGTAACAGTCGGACCAGTGAAAGGACGTCACAAATTCATGTTTTGAGCTGATGAGGAAAGATGTTTTCCCCAAAGGTCCCGGTTGAACAAATTAGGTCTAAGAATTATTTACAATTAAGTTTGCAGAATGTAAGTATATTCAATTAAGTTTGCAGAACGTCAATTATACAGGCTATTAAAGAACTTCCATTAGGCTACTACGTAAAGAAAGCAAAATTGACTCTCCAGTATTAAACATTAAATAATCCTCCTGTCTTATTTATTGACAATTATTATATGGTATTTCAGGTATGAAGTTTCAAAGAAATAAGAAAATTGTTTGTTTATAGGTAAAAGGTAATGCATTAAAAACTGTATAACACAATTTTGCAGTGTTAAATATGTATTATGTAAATTACTGACTATAGTACATACGTATGATTGGCATTTTCTATCAAGCTAAATGCACAGGTGGGGCAGTGTTTCTGGGGCAGGAACGTGTTTCCTGTACTTGTTCTAAACGTGACGTCAGTTCGCTTGTTTTTCGAAGACGGTTTCAGCACTTCGCCAATAAAAATTCAAAGAGTGAATTCCAAATTCATATAGAAAATTGATTGATCAACGCCAGATTAAACAGCAGAAACGGCAATAAACTACATTTTAAAGATAACCTTGATTTGTTTTATGCGAGGAAGGTAGGTATTTTAATTAACGTCGCACTAGAGCAACACAACGGACTATTGGCGACGGTCCGGGATCAATCCCAAACCACATAATTTTGAACCACGCTCAGATGACGAGGCAATACCTGAGCTGGCGCCCCACTCTCCAAACTTTCACACCACGCAAACGTGAGGACATTTGAGACCACAACGAATTTAGCATTTGGGTAGCGGAAGTAAAATCCTCACTTTCCGTCGGTTTATTTGTGTGTGTGTATTTTTACAATGAAAACTCCTCTTATAAAACTTATATTGATGCTACTATAGTCTAGATGAGGTATCACGACAGAAAAAAAATTGATTATATCTTGATGAACGAGATTTCTCGTCAAAGTGGTCAGATCTTGATCTCGTCATCATCAAAATATCGGCAATATCTTAATGACGAGATATGTCGTCATTAGCAAAATTGGTCAGATCTTAATGGACGAGATATCTCGTCGAAACCACTTGGAAGGTTAAAAATTGCTTGCCCCCTGCCTTGTATTAGATCTACCTGTTTTCTCAAAGTGGTGATCCAGTGATGTAATTCTTTTAGAAACTATTACCATAAGCTGTTTAAAAGATGCATTTGTAAAACTCAAACACATTTACGAGTTGTAGGCGACGGAGGTTCCAATCCTGTAACTTACTCTGGTGTATTTCTCTGAGCTGTGTCAGTAAAACTTTCCTTGTTTGCGTATGTCCATTACTTGACGGGACGCGGTAGCCCAGTTGGAAGAGCAACGGATTAGCAACCGGAGGGTTGCGAGTTCGAAACTCGGTTCAGCCGAAGATGGTCGTGTACAAGGGGCTAGTGCACGTTAAATGTGTCGTGGTCTCAAATGTCCTCACGTTGGCGTGGTGTGGAAGTTTGAAGAGTGGGGTTCCAGCTTAGATGTTGTTCTCGTCATCAAAATTACGAGGCGCTCTCCTTGGATCTTTCCCTTCGGGGCTGATCTCGGAGCGTCGCCAATAGCCCGTTGCTCCAGTGCGACGTATTTAACAACTTACCTACCTAGAATCTAGTTGACATTGTCTTGTGTTTGGCGAAGCTTGGCCAAATATGGCCCTTGCGCCATAAAAACCAGCCAAACACATTTATTGGGCTGCAACATTACACCACCGATTTTACAAAAGCTTCAGTAACGCTAGATTATCGGCCGAATAAGCAATTTAACCACAGCGCAAAAAAGCCTTACACCACTCTTCATTAACATCACTCCTATACATTTGCAATTCAAATAGTCACTTTAAAAACATCGTGATCCTCTTTTCCTGTGGCTTTAGAATCTACATGATGCTACCGTCTCACTGGTGAGGGAATACAAACTAGAAGTGCTGATACATTGTTAGCAGTTTATAAGCGAAGCGTTTTCTAAATTCTAGACTTAAAATATGAAATAGAATCACCATAAGGAGAAAATTAACTCCATGGGGGAAATGAATGCGCACCTTTGTACTTTATACATTCAGAAGATGAAATTGAAAAGCAGTTTCCAGATTACGAATAATTCCGATCTGTGAGATCAAAAAATCAGATACATTGTAGTTTGTTTTGGGGTTGAGAAGTGAAATTATTTGTGCTGTGAATAAAATCTGATTTTACACGTACTTACATTTTAAACGACGAGGTTAACACCTGAGCTGGCACCCCACTTTCCAAACTTCCACACCACGCCAACGTGAGGACATTTGAGGCCACGATGGATTTAACGAGCACCAGCCCCCGTGCACACGGCGGTCTTCGGCTGAACCGAGTTTCGAACTCGCAACCCTCCGGTTGCTAATCCGTTACTCTATCAACAGGTCTACCGCAGCCCCCAACAGTTAAATTGGAAAAGTACGTCCGATACAGAAATATTTTAACTTCAAGAAAACCGCTAAAACAAAATTCAGTTAATACAAGACGGCCGTAATTAAGCGTACACTATTCAAAGCCATCAGTGGTTCAATTTGACAACTGGAATGGCACTAAATTTGGTAGGGAGACTAATTTGTGAAGACATGGATAGGAAGGTAGTTGAATTTACGTTGCAACGGGCTATTGGCAACGGTCTAGGATCTATCTCGAACGAACAGGTTCGTGGACTACACCATAGCGTGAAATATAAGTAGACTGAGCATTGGTATTAAGAGGAGCTTCGAAAGTATGACCAACATGCCTACAAGTAGTCACGCGACGGCTCTGTGAATAATTGACTTAATTGGCCTATTTGGCATCTTATCGCCTCGTTTGGCGATCTTATGAGAGGGTACATGTGGGAATGCGCATTTCCTTAGAGCGGCGACAAACGCGGTGAAATCGCCGAAGCCTATTACTATGTCGCACGGTCCAATCAGATGGTGAATCTATCTATGGGCGTCTTCTGTCCCGTGGGCACATCAGATGATGAATGTTCCACCCAGCAGACGAAAGTAGTTTAAGCATCACGTTACTACTAGTTTCGGTCACATAATCCTGGGCACATAAAAAGGTTACCATTGCGCACTCTACTTTTATATTTCAGCTAAGGACAACACCTCGAAATTTTGAATCACGGTCAGGTGACGAGATCACACCTGAGCTGGCACCCCAATCTCGAAACTTTCACACCCCGTCAACATGAAAATGAAGACATGGGAAGAAGTATTCCGACTAAAAAAGGAACAGTAGTTCCAAAAGTCTCCAATAAAGGGAAATGGGCGCTGTGCATTATTAAAAGTGTTACAATGGGCAGACAAATGAATAACAAAAGCGAGGCTGAACTGAAATTACTCAGGCCACCATTGAGTCTTCGAATTTGAAGTATTCCTATTCCCGTGGCAGTTTCTTATATTACCAATAGGCCCCAAAAATTTCTCAGGCCACACGTCCTGCCATCCAAGTATTATTAGTGTTAGCTTGTTTATAGCTTATATATTTGTTTACACTGAAAATCCTTTGCACTGAAAAATTTATATAGATGCTTATATAGTCTCGATGAGGTATCTTGACATTAGAAAAAAACTGACCACGTCTTGATGAACGAGAATCTCGTCATTAAAAAAACCTGACCAGATCTTGATCTCGTCGTCAAAAAAACTCAGCAATATCTTGACGAGATATCTCCTCATTAATAAAATTGGTCAGATCTTGATCGACGAGATATCTCGTTAAACCGTTAAACCACTTGGAGGGTTAAAATTATTTACTGCTTACCTTGCATTAGACCTACCTGGTGCTGTTTTAAGGGGGTGATCCAGTGGTGTTATTTAAAAAACGAATGCCTTAAGCTGTTTAAAAGAATGCCGTAAGCCATTCAGCATGGAGGCAAACAGACCGTCCATTGCAGTGGTCGTCCACATCAATTTCTGAATGTTGAATTTTTAAAACCGCCCTCTCTCTTGACTCAGCAGCGTTCTAACTTTCAAATCAAAAAGTTTCTGCCCTTTTGTTTCACGAATGTTGCAATCGATTCTAATCTTGTTCTGAAACAATTTTATTGCATGCATGTATTGACGACAGTTTTTGGTTGTTTGCTTTGACGCAAGGACCAGATCTGCCCAAATTTCAACAAGCAATGTTTTCTCCGTCAAGTAAATGACGCCGGTTCTTGAACTAGCGTGATGTTGATGACATTTATACAATAGTTTTAGCTCTTAATTTCTAATGTTTCTCATGCCTCAAAGTATAAGCCACATAAAGGACTGAATACGAGTTATAACACTATCACATTTTCAAGTTATTCCGAATACGCGTTAGGGCCGCGGTAGCCCAGTTCGAAGAGTAACCGATTAGCAACCGGAGGGTTGCGGATTCGAATCCAACCAAAGACCGTCATGTACAAACGGGAATGGTGCACGTTAAATCTATCGTGGCCTCAAATGTCCTCACGTTGAAGTGGTGTGTACGTTTGGAGAGTGGGGTGCCAGCTCATGGCTTGTTCTCGTCATCTGACAATGGTTCCAAAATACGAGGCGTTGTTCTTGGATCTTTCCCTTCGGGGTTGATCCCGGACCGTCGCCAATAGCCCACTGTGTTTCTCCAGTGTGACGTTAATTAGCTACCACCGAATACGGGCTTAGTTTGATTTGTCATTCTTTCGGTTCTTTTCCCCAAAACGAATGCTAATTAAACTTAAAATGTTCGATTATACCTCAAAATATCTAAACCGTTCTATTTTAACTCTTCAATTCTCTTGCAGACGATCAAAGTATATTAATCTATTTTCACGAAATTTTCAAATGTTCTTGGCATCCTTATTAACTCTTTCAGGAGTGGTAGGAGGTCTGGCATCCCACCTCCTCGAAATACTTCAGGCTCGGTATATAAATATTCTAGGTATATTAAGGCTACTGAGAGGTGTGTAAATATTCTTTCATTTGATATTTGATACCTAGGAGAGCTCTAAATGGGCGGAGAGACATAGGGGGTCCCAGATTTTTTATATGTGCAAATTCATTCATATAGTGATAGATATTCAGCACCCTCGTAAAGTCCTTTTCAAATTTTTTTTACCCTGGTACCCTTCAAAAGATTTAAGTAGATTTCACAGATAAAGTTAATTAACTCTCCTGGTGGTTTGTGTGTCTTCACTTCAAAAACTTCTCTGCAGTCACCAGCCTCTGGTGCAAAACCTGTTCCAAACTGCCACCAATTCTGGGCAAAGGACAATTTGTTTTTCGCACTTGGATCTTCATTCCCTAGGAGTAATAGGGCAATTTTGCCTCGACGAGATTATCAAAATTGACCAGATCTTGGACGAGATATCTCGTCGAAACACTTGGAGGATTAAGACAGTTTTTGATATCCTTAAAATATTTTTTTAAAGCCACATCCTGAAAATACCTCAAATTTCTTTTTTTTATTTCTACCCCTTTACACCGATTAACCCTCCAAATCATTTCGACGACATATCTCGTCCATCAAGATCTGACCAACGAGATGAAGAAATATCTAGTCATCAAAATATTGCCGATTTTTTACGACATCAAGATCTGGTCAGTTTTTTTTCTAATAACGAAATATCGCTTCCATCAAGATCTGGCCAGTTTTCTTTTGATGACGAGATATCTCGTCCATCAAGATCTGCTCAGTTTTGATAATGACAAGATACCTTGTCGAGGCAACCACCAGGAGGGTTAAAAATACTATTCTAGAAATGCGAAAACTTTCAAGGAAATATCTTTTCTATATACAACTTTTGCGCTAATTCCGAAAGCAAATTCAAAATAGTTTTTTTCCACTCCACCATAATATTTAGAATTGAGTAAATATATAAGGAATTCTTTGGCGTGCACGAATGTTGTAAGCTTCATTGCTCTTATATTAAATTCCTCGAGGAGTAAAGCATATTTATTCTTTCAAACTGTAGGGTTATGGAAATGTGTTCCTCTGCGTTGGTAGGAAACACTTTTCTACAGCAAATGGGCTACTGGGATGTAAACAGACATCTGCAGCAACACGGCTTTTCAATTTCTAAAGTTTTACCACATTTTGTTTATAATTGAAAAGGCTTACCGAAATAAAGTAATAGCATTTAGCAGTTGTTAAATAATTAAACTAAATTTTCAGTGGGGAATTACAGATTTCCTCAAGTTACAAGGAAAATAAATATGTAGTAAAAGATAATTATAATTATTAGAATGCGAAGAAATTAATTCAGTGCAAATTGCATTGATGTTGAATACAAAGTTAAAAATAATCAGATAAAAGTTTAGAAATCAACGGAAATTACTCAAATTTTATTTGTCATACAATCGAAGAGCTTCGGGAAACATAAGCCAAACTTCAGATTTGTCAGGAGAGAAATTTTCAAGTTTTAAACAATTCCAAAATTATAATGGTTCATCCATATTCAAAGGTCATATTTTGAACTTTCAAGTATTAAACACTTATTCAAGCAATCAGAAGTTCATTGATCCTCTTGAATATTTTTATTTTAATGATTTTCATTGCTGAGCGTATATTTCTGTGGCTTATCACTGCCACCCCAAGCCCTTCAATTTTACCTTTTTTAGAAAATATTATTTCTTTGAACGTATCGTGAATAATACATCATAAAACAAGTGATTACTAAGGCTAGGATTTTGATGAGTTTGCATCTTTTTTCGATCAGACAAATGTTATTCTAGATAGAAATGTTTCATAAAATAACAGATCTGATTTAATTTCGTTTGTTAGGGAATTTTCATGCTATTTATATGGTTTTACCCAAAATGGTATTTATTCAGAATTTAGGTTATGTTAAGGCATTTTTTGTTATTTTATAAGCCTTGTTTTGCATATTTTTGCGTTTTCCAAGAAAAGGGCTTTCGGGGGTGCATTTTCACGAAGCACCCCATTTTTAATCTGTCAGGAAAGAGTTCAGTTGCTGAAATTTCTGGAGACTGGACAAAGTATTTGGTGTGTTGCTAAAATATTTTGGTTTCGGTAGAAAGGAAAGAGAGATGGGGGGACCTTTTCAACTTTTTAAACACTTAGTTGGCATATCATTCGGATCAGAAAATCATTCTCTTTTAGAAATCTACATGTTTTCTCTGCTTTGCAATTCTAGATTGATAAAAAAAGCTTAAGTGTGTCATAGCAAAGTAAATATATTCAATTATTAAACATCCTGGTGGTTGTCTCGGCGATATTATCTCGTTATTAGCAAAACTGACCTGATCTTGATTGGCGAGATAGCTCAGCTCGTCGTAAGAAAAAATTGACCAGACCTTGATCTCGTCATATGATGATGGCAATATCTTGATGACAAGAAGTTTCGTCGTTAAGATATTGCTGATTAGCAAAATTGGTCAAATCTTGACGGACGAAATATATCGAGATCACTTGGAGGGTTATAAAGTTCAAACTTTCAATTTGGCACCAGAACTGTCAGAAAGTGCAACTAGTGTACATCCATTTTTTCTTGACTTCTGTAAAATGGCTTACCTTTTATTAAGAAATAATAAAAAGAGAGAGGTATAGAAACTAACAAGTTAATTTGTATATTTTGTTATGAAGGGGATGTTTAGATTATTTTTTGTTTAATGAACCTCTTTTATAAAATTTTTGACAAAATGCTCGTTAGGTCATTTCAGCTGTTTTTAGGGTATTTTGTAGCTTTTTTGGGGTCATAAATGGATTTTTATTTGGCATTTCTAGCAATTTTTGGCCAGCAAAATCCTGGCCCTAGTGATTACGTTAATTGAATTATTATAACACATGATTTTTAATCATTTTAAACGTGTCAAAAGTTAATGTCATGAAATTGCATTGCGTTTATTTTAGTGTTAGTCAATTAATGACTTGGTGTGATTATTTAGTGTTTTGGTTAAAATAGATCTCTCTCTCACACACACACAGAGATATCATTGTATGAAGATTAAATAACCACAATCTTTCTCTACATCGCTGATTATGCATTCTAAAGATAGTATTAGATGGATAAAATAACAGCAATATCTTTCTCCATCGCTGATTATGCATTCAACAAGATAGTAATAGATGGTTGAAATAACTACAATTTTTTTCTCCATCGCTGATTATGCATTCAACAAGTTTTAGTACTTTATTGTGCAATAAATATAATATAATATTGGATACGCTGGTGTTCTAAAAAACAACCTGTTTATGATGCCTGGTAATACGACTGATGTCTTTGGTATGGCTGTATGGCAATTTACTATGTACTGAATGTGCTGGAAGTGCTTAAGTACTTTATTTGCGGACCGTGTATTACCACACCGACTGCATTGCAATAGAGCACACACTTGGGAAATCAAGGGGATTGAGTTAGGTTCTTATACCGAGAGCTGGTGATATTTCCATTAAACTCTGCAGTTAGTTCGTAGGAAGTAATTGGCCGTCCTGATTCGTAGAGCATCAATTCTGGACACCTCGCTTTACGTGAGAACACAAAGCAAAATCATTTATGTTCATTATCCCGCAAAAGAAAGTGTTCTTTTCAGTAAGAAGAAAATTTAGATCCACGCGAGGTTTTCAGTAGAAACAGACAAACAATCAGAGAAAGAAAAATACTTTCGGTTAACTCTTTGGGGTTAGATGGGTTAAAAACTATCCCACCTTTTGCTTAGCTTTTTATGCATGGTGTGATATTTTTAACCCACCTCAAAAAGTTGAAATTACTCATAGTCATACAGTTTAATATTTTATTTAAAGTTTTTCATTGAGTTGGAAATACTATGAACTAACGCTAAATGTGTAAATAAACTGAAAACAAAAATTTACGCATGTCAAAACGCATTAGTAAGTTGTTGACACTGTTGTGATTAAGGTTGACGAATTGTGTGGTGCAGTAAATTTTTGTCTCTCATAACGGAAAATGTCTTTTTGTAAAAATTTATTATGAGTAAATAAATCGTTTTATAATAAAAAACATATTATTTGATGTTTTATATTAATTTTGAAGCTGAATAAGTGAATAAACAATTCTGTGCAACTTTGTTTTTTCCTTTAAAATCGTGTGCCTCAAAAAGTTAAACACCAGCACCCTCTATATTTAGTTTCAGGGAAAAACCCTCTCATAGATATCGGTTTCATATTGAGTTCGGGCTTCCACCCCCCCTTTCGCCATTCATGGTACCCTATCTGAAAATATTTTCACATCAGACGCTACTGGCTCTCTTTACGAAGTCGCGGCGTCTCGAAAAAAAGTCAAGCAAATAGTCTAAACCTCACTTTTGGTAGGTAGGCTGAAAACTGTCAAACAGACGTCTCATCGTAAATAAGGACGTCCTCGACGTGCGGTTTTGTCGGAGTTCCATTGGGGTTTTTATACCTCGCTCAATTCGTTCTCAGTACCTCAAAGACATTTTTGTCGTTTTTTTTAGTCGGTACCTGTCATTCAATTTATTCACTGTATTTTCTGGGAAGGTGTTTCCAAAGCGTTTATCGTATTCCGATACCAATCAATCAAGGATCATGTATGCCATTCGAATACTAGGAATCGAGACGCAGTCTAGACAGTCGCATATCACTCGCTTCTCTTGGAAAGGCATGATGAATCGTCAGTTTTGACATGCGGTTTGTTAAATTCAAGAGATACATTATGCTATGAATTTAACGTTTGGTTTGTGTGAATTTACATTGTTGGGATATGTTTTTAACTAAAACCGGGCCTCAGGGGCACATCTTTAGGTGTGTACGGGCATAATAAAAAAACCGAGTGATCTTCTCTTCCTTTCGTTTTTACCCTCTCCTACCCTTCTGCTTTTTGCTTTTCCTTCATCCCTCATTGTGTTGTTTGTCTTGTAATTGGCTCAGCTTGGCCAAATATGGCCGCAATTGCGCCATAGAACCACGAAAACCACCAACCAGATAATTAAAATACAGATTGCAATTGAATCGTTAATTTCAAAAAGGGTTGATTGGTTTTTGAGTTTAATGGCGAAAGGGCCATATTTGACCAAGCTGTGCCAAACACAAGACAATTTCGGGTTTTATGGCTCTTGAGCCATAAAACCCGAAAACAACCAATCTCATTTTTGCCAACCTTTCATTTTTACCCTTGCTTACCCTTCTGCTTTTAATCGAACCCGAGCTACTCTTTTGATCTTTTCTTTTCCCATGGGGTTTACTGTCTTTAGTAAACACAGGAGTCGCGTTCCCAGAATACCCAAGTGATCTTTTCTTCCTTTCATCACGCTACTCTAATCCTCAATCCCTCTTTCCTCCCTTTCATGACATCAGCTTTGCAAATATGACCCTTGTGCCATAAAACCTAAAACAACCAGCCAGCCAATCTGCTTTTTGCTTTCTCTTCCTACCTCATTGGGTACCGCTCGCTATGGCACAGTGGGTTTGTCCACTGCACTAGCAACCTGTGAGTTGTAGTCGGTTCGGTTCCTCCCTGGGTGTATTTCTCTCTTTTGTACCAATAAACTGTCATTGTGTGTGTTTGTCCATTACTTGGCATTGCCTGTCTTGTGTTTGGATCAGCTTGGCCAAATGTGGCCCTTGCGCCATAAAACTCATTGCAGCCAACCAAAACATCTCTATTTATCAGGAGCGAACTATCAAAATACACCTAAAATTTACCGGGAAAATTTTTGAACGTCGCGAGTCTAAAATGCGCATCTGGTCCTTTTTTTATTAACCTTTTTTGATTTTTATCATTATTTTAATTGCAAACTTTTATTATTAATTACTTTATTTATACATTACAACGATTTCAACCTATTGGTACACATAAACTAATTACTAAAATTATGAAGCATACTAAAATATTTTATATTTTTTGCCTATCTGACAAAAAGTAGGTATGGCGGATTGATTTACAAAAATATAGCAATTACCTACCGGCTTTTGTTCCAAATTTCCTTTTTAAAAATATTTCTGGAATAATTTATTCACGATATTTTGTTGTAAAAATGTACACAAAATTATTTATGCTAATTATTTTATAAATATTACTAGCAATACTTGAAACTAGTTGTGAAGGTCAAAAGTTCAAAAACAAACTGTTGAAATGAAATAAATCTTACATAATTTAAACCGTTTCTTCATCCGTAAGATATATACTAACTGGATGATTGTAACGGATTCAAAGTTTTAAACTTTTATTTTATCGGCTTTCACATATTTTAAAATGGCATTGGATGGGCTGAATATAACCTATAGAAGAGCAATTTTCGGTGATTGTAAAAGGATAAAGTAGTTAGTGAATTTTTGTAGCAAATTTTCCTTGTGCGACAGGTTTTAGTTTCCTGGAGTAATTTGTTTTATGATTTGGCTGGCCAGATAGAATTGAAACCCAAACAGGCCGTTTTTGTTTTGATTGGAAAGATAATACTTTCTATAGATATTAGCGTTTATCTTCCTGTAGTGATAATTTCTTAAACTAATCAACAGTAGTAGTCCTTGAAAAAGAAAGAGTAGAAACTTTATAAAGAATAAGTTTTACTCGTGAATCCTTTAACCCTCCTGGTGACTATCTAGACGAGGCATCTCGTCGTTAGCAAAACTTACCAGATCTTGATGGACGAGATGTTTCGTCCTTAGAAAAAAATTGACCAGATCTTGATCTCATCAACATCGAAAAACGGCAATATCATGATGACGAGGTATCTTGTCATTAGCAAAATTGGTCAGATCTTTATTGACGAGATATCTCTTTGAAACCACTTGGGAAGGGGTTAGAATATCGTAACCTACTCTGAGCGTATTTCTCACTTCTGTAACAGCAAAACTTTCCTCGAGTTCCATGTGTTTTGTCTGTCCATTACTTGACGTTATTTGTCTTGTAGTTGGCGCATCTTGGCCAAATATGGCCCTTGTGCCATAAAAACCCAACCAATTCCCTGATAGTGAGATGTCTCGTCAGTACCACAATTGGTCAGATCTTTATTGACGAGATATCTCGTTGGTACCACTTGGAGTGTTGAGAATATTGTAACTTATCCTGGTCGTATTTCTCACTTCTGTGAAACAGTAACAAAACTGTTTCCTTGTGTTCCACGTGTTTTGTCTGTCCATTACTTGACGTTGTTTGTCTTGTGGATTGCACATCTTGGCCAAATATGGCCCTTGTGCCATAAACCCGACCAACTCTTAAAATACCATACCCATCAAGTGAAGAATTGAATAAATAATGGTATGCATCTATGTTTACAAACCAAATCGACGTGTTTCCCAAAGTGTAACATTCCGTCGTGAATATCTAACGAACCGAACCCAATTCATTTCTTGGGAACTTTTGCTGTCTTATCTTTTGACGTCAGACAAACCGCCTTGTCTCCACGCAAACGATATTTTATTGTTTGTTAAATTAAATCGCTACTTTGTTTGGAATCGAATATCTATCTCCTGACTTCCTGCGAAAACAAAATGTCAACACAATTCGCCTAAATAAATTACCCCGTATTGAATGTTCCCAGGCTAATGATCTCCCGAAACAAAATGATACCAATTTTATCATGGTGGTCGATGAATAAGCGAACAAAAAAGTTAAATGAAAAGAATCTACGTCGTGTACCTTCAGGTTATTTGCAAGTGTAATTGTATCTTTTCCTTCTGTTTCTTTTCAACATCTTCCGAAAATCAATGTAGTCTCTTCCAGGAGATTCTTTCGTTCGTTGGAATATCGGGGAGACTCCTTTGAATGCCGTTCTGGGACAAAGGAAGTTAATAAATAACTTTCTTGAAATAGCTGAAGGCCAATAGTTTTTTCGGGTGACAAAGGGAAAACACCTATGGAAGGATATGCGCGCGTTCTTTTATTTTTTCTGGTTTTCGTTAGACTTTCATTAAATTTACATTACTTGTGCAGTCATTCATGATTTCATTACTGCTCTTAGCTCTTTAGTTATAAATACAACTCCAATTGAAAGGATTTGAATGATAAAAGAATGATTGCAATTCTGGTTTTCTAACAAATAATTGAAAATTGTGAACAAATTATCGATGTTATAATTGTCAATCATGAACAAGTTACCAGTAATTTTACTAACAATTATGAGCAAACTACTAACGATCTAATTACTAATTACCCAAGTTACCCAAAACAAACAATTCTGAACAATATATATATAATTAAAAAATTCAAAACAAAGAGAAATTGAGAATATTAATTTTAGGAAAACCAAGAAAAGTGAGAAAATTTCAGAAGAATGTAGCAGTGTTGGTGGATCAGGGCGTCATCAGGGAGGAGCCTGACCCAATCAACACAATATGGTGGGCGTGTGGGCGGCAGTTCGCCAAAAGTAGACCAAACACCAAAGTAACAAGGCAAAATAAGAAAAACAAAATAGGCAGAAAGACAATCAGGCAAGGAATAAGTAACAATCCAGGCTATATAAGTAACAAGGGACACACAAATTTAAAACAAGCAAACACAAAATATACAAAACTATAGAGAAGAGTATAGACTTACCTAATTTACCATGCTTTCCCTTAACAATATCCCGCCAAACTACGTATGAGGAACACCAACAAATGTTCTTAATTAACAAGTTTCTCTTAACAAGTGTTTCCTTATTTTGCCTTGTAACTTGTGGTGTTTGGGGGGCTTCTTTTGGTGAACTTCCGCCCACACGCAGGAAACACCATATTGTGTTGACTGCTCCATTTTTTAAAAATTCTCAATTAAAAAAAAATTCTAATTTTTCTTGGTTTTCCTGAAATTAATATACTTAACTTCTCTTTGTTTTGAATTTTTAAATTATATTGCTAGTCATGCTATGTCTGCGGCTTCGGCGCGCATGCATGGATAGTTCTGATTTTTAACTTCTGTTATCTCTCTCTCTATATATATAAATACACACTGGTTGGACAAAATAATATGAACACCTGTGAAAAAAAACAACACTCGACGGAACCTGTCGTATACTCCCGCCCTCTAGTGTGGAAGAGTGCCACCTAGCGGGCGAAAATGTGCACACATCAGTCTATTAGTAGCAGTGATAGCGTTCGGATGCGAAATATATTGGGGCGTTAAAACTTCGTTATGGCTGACCTCACAGATTTCGAAAGAGGCATGAATGTTGGAGCCCGTCTTGCCGGAGCCTCAGTAACGAAAACGGCTACCCTTGTTGGTGTCGGGAGAAGTACCATGTCGACAGTAATGACAGCCTACAGCAAACAGGGAAAGACATCTGCCAAGCATAACAGTGGACGAAAGTCGAAGCTGATTGATAGACAGAAGGGGTTTGAAGCGGATTGTGGCCAGAAAGCACAAGACAACAGCCTCCCAGATATCATCTGAGATGAACACACATCTACAGGAAAGTGTATCGACAAAAACTATCCGCCGTGAACTGCATGCAGCAAACATACACGGTAGAGTGGCTATTCCAAAACCATTGGCAACACCATGTAACCTTTTTGCGACGAAAATGGTGTCACGACCATAAGAATTGGACACAACAACAATGGGAGAATGTCATCTGGTCAGTCGAATCGTCGTTCACATTATTTCTGACTAACGGACGTGTTTACGTTTGGAGAACGCCAGCACAAGTCTTTGATGTTGACTGTCTCCTTCCTACTGTTAAGCATGGAGGGGGATCAGTGATGCTGTGGGGCGCGATGTCTCGCCGTGGTCTCGGCCCACTTGCTGTTCTGCAAGGGCGGGTTAGAGCACCGGTTTATGTCAGTATTCTGGCCGACCATCTTCATCCAATGGTGCAAACTTTGTTCCCTGATTCTCGACCTGTGTTCCAAGATGATAATGCGCCCATTCACACTGCTGGAATTGTCGGAGACTGGCTTGATGAACACGATGATGAACTGCAACACCTCGTGTGGCCCCCTCAGTCCCCTGATCTTAATATAATTGAACCTTTGTGGAGTATTTTGGAGGGCAAACTGCTCAGTAGGTTTCCACCTCCAACGACACTTTCTGAATTAGTGACCTTTTTGCAGGAGGAGTGGCTACGTATCCCTGTAACTGTTGTGTATGACTTGTATTTGTCCACCCTCTGTATATATATATATATATATATATATATATATATATATATATATATATATATATATATATATATATATATATATATATATATATATATATATATATATATATATATATATATATATATATATATATATATATATATATATATATACAGATATATATATATAGACAGAATCTTTCCCTTCGGGATACATATATATATATATATATGTATCCCGAAGGGAAAGATTCGAAGATACCTCGTAATTCATAATTTTGAACCACGGCCAGATATCCAGATCAACACTTGAGCTGGCACCCGACTCTCAAAATTTCTACTCCTCGCCAACCTGAGGCCATGACAAATTTAACGCGCACCAGCCTCCACGTACACCACGGTCTCGGCTGCCCCTCAAGCCATCTTATAAGCTATTCTGAGTTTGTTGGTCTCAATCTCACGGGCTAATAGACTTGGGATAACTTATTTTTGTCAAGTGAGATAAGTAACAACATCAGTGTTAATTGAAGATCTTTGCTGGTCGTATGTAATAGAGAGTAATATAATAAAGCCAAAAAAGTTCTGTAATAACACGAGCAAATACTTATGGTAGCAGACGTAACATTTGCGTAATGAAAATTCCCCATCTCCCCCTTAGACACGAAAATTGCTTTTTTTCTCCCGGGACAAATTAACTGTATTAACTTTTTTCTATTGCAACTGGGAACTCAGGCAAGAGGACATTTGGATTGAAAACATTCGAGTTCCAGCTAGTCCCGACGCACATTATCATAAAATGCACTTCTCTTAGGAGAAATGCGGCGGAACAACTGAGTAAAAAAGCTGTTAAGAACATGCCTACTAATTGCTGTTGTATATAAATAATTTTAGAAACTTCTCTTCAGAAACTGATTTAATTTCTTTCTTTTTGAACTAAGTTTATTAAATTTAGAGCCATATATTATAATATTTATTTTTGTACGTATAAGAATATTTATTCCTACTTAAGACACAGAAGTATATTAAGAGAAATTGAACAATTTATTCTAATCGCGACCCACGTAGAAAATGTTAGAATAAGTTTGGGTTTATGCTGATAATAATTGTGAAGAATTTCAATTTCAGCATATTATGCGTAATTTAATTTCTTTTTGAACTAAGTTTATTAAATTTAAAACCATATCTTATAAGAATATTTATTTTTGTACGTATAAGAATATTTATTTACACTTAAGACACAGAAGTATATGAACAACTTATTCTAATCGTGATCCACGTAGAAAATGTTAAAGCCTAAATTTCGCTTTATGCTGATAATAATTATGAAGAATTTCAATTTCAGCATATTACTGTGCAATTAAAAATTATAAAACACTTAGTTAAAATTATAAACTACTTAGTTTTAGCTTAGCATCAGCTTAGTTATTTATGACACATCTTTATTAATTTGAATAACGTTAGTCTTAACAAAAAAAGCTATGCAAAGTCATCAAAATCCCAGCCCTACTAGTGACTCAGTGGGTTTGTGTAATGGACTAGCAATATGCGACCGGAGGGTTGCGAGTTCGAAACTCGATCCAACCAAAGACCGTCGTGTGCATGTGGGCTGGTGCACGTTAAATTTGTCGTAACCTCAGATGTCCTCACGTTGGCGGGGTGTGGAAGTTTGGAAAGTGGGGTGCCAGCTCAGGTGTTGAAATTGTAACATGGTTCGAAATTACGAGGTGCAGTCCTCGGATTTTTCCGTTCGGGATTGATACCGGACAGTCACCAATAGCCCGTTGTGTTACTCCAGTGCGACATAAATTCAACTACCTAACTAGCAACCAGCGAGTTGAAGGCTGCGTAGGTTCGATCCCTGTAACTTCCCTGGGTGTATTTCTTTCTTCTATATGAGGCAAAATATTTCCTTGTGAAAGTATGTTAATTTACTTAACGGAATGGAATTGGAATTTTTGGAATTTTTTATTAACGTCACACTGGAGCAACACAACGGACTATTGGCGACGGTCCAGGATCAACCCCCGAAGGGAAAGATTCGGGATAACACCACGGTCAGATGACGAGGTCACACCTGAGCTGGCACCCCACTCTCCAAACTTCCACACCACACCAACATGGGTTTACTTCACGGAAGAAAAACATTCCTTGCCTAGATCTGGCCCTTGCTCTATAAAACAACCAATTAACCTAGCCCTAACAATCGCTAATTATAACCCTTTTTACCTTTAACGATATGTGGCTTAGTGGATTTGTCCACTGCTCTAGAAACTTACAAGCTATAGATGGCTTCTTCAGGTTAGATTCTTGTAACTACTCTGGGTGCATTTTTCTCTTCTGAATGAGTAAAAACTTTCCTGGTGTCTGTATGTCCATTTACTTAACGTAAAAAGCTTACGTTGCTTGGTGCAGTTTGGCCAAATTTTCCCCTTGCGCCATAAAAAACAACCAACTTATCCGCGTAATAATCCCTAATTATAACCCTCTTACCTTTAATCATGTGTAGTTTAATGAGTTTTCCCACTGCGCTAGAAACCTACGAGCTATAGGCGGCTTCAGGTTAGATTCTTGTAACTACCTGGGTGTATTTTTTCTTTTGAACGAGTAAAAACTTTCCTTGTGTCTGTGTCATTTATCGACTGTGTCATTTATTATTCATTTATTTAAAGAAAAACATAACTTGGCACAGCTAAGTCAGATTTTCCCCATAAAAAACAACCAACCTATCACTAATAATCCGTAATTATAACTCCCTTTACCTCTAACCATATTTATTCGCGGCTCAATTAGGCAATCCGTTTTAAAAATAACCGAATTTTAATTATGAAATATAAGTATTCTCTTCCCTACCCAAAGCTGATATTAATTCCCATGAATTCGAAAAACCCTATTCCCAGAAAATAATCTGATTCACAAAAGGATTATTGAATTCCCAAATTGACGTCGCGAACTTTTTACGAAGTCTCAATGATAAAATAACTGCGCGTTTTGAAAAAAATAGATTCAGAGACTATTTGATTTCCTAGCTCTAGGGGGAGAGGTTTTAAGCTTATGAGATTGTTCCTGGATATCCGCTTTTGTAAAAATTCTGGAAACTAGCTTACGGGGAATTTATGGGGACATTTATTCCCAGAATAGTTTTTCGTTATTGGTACAGAGACCGGTAAACCCAGACTTCCAAAGAGAAATATATTTATATTACTTGACCAGGTATTAGGGCTTGATATTTGATATTTAATTTACTGCAAACTGTGAAAAACCTTACTGTGGGTATCCACTTTTTTCAAGAAACGCGTATGTATTAGTTTTCAGAAATCTTATTAGGAAAGGGTTATGACTTCTGTTTAAAAACAGGAAAACCTTCCTTCCCGAAAGGTTAAAAATTTAATGCTTGCGGTGAGGGATTAATTGCGTTGTTTCACGAAATGTTACAAATTTATAATAAATGTCCACCCAAAAAGTTTATAATAAATTATTAATTTAATGCCCAGTCCACCTCTTGCTTAGATCTTACCAAATATTCCGCTGGATTGGATTGTATGTTGGGGTTTTATGGCGCAAGGTCCAAAAACGTATAGGCTGCACCAAGCGCAAGATAAAACAATAAAAGCAATACAGGTAGGTATTTTAAGTAGCGTCGCACTGGAGCAACACAACGGGCTATTAATAACGGTCCGGGATCAAACCCGTAGGAAAAGATCCGAGGAAACACCACGTAACACCACGGTCAGATGACAAGGCAACACCTGAGCTGGCACCCCACTCTTCAAACTTCCCCTCCACGCCAACGTGAGTACATTTGAGGTCACTACAGATTTAACGTGCACCAGCCCCTTTATACACGACGGTCTTTGGTTGGATTCGAACTAGCAACTCTCTGGTTGCTAATCCCTTGCTCTTCCAACCGGGCTAGCCCAACCCTGAAAGTTATATAGATAAAAAAAAGCTTTAAAAAAAAAGTGGGTATGACGTTCAAGCGCAGGTAGGTAGTTAATTAACGTCACACTGGAGAAATACAACGGACTATTTCAAGCGCAGGATATTTATAGTATTAAGGATAAAAAGTAAGAAATTTTAGAAACAATTAGTCTATTATAAAAAGTAGGTAAACAAATTATAGACTAAAAATGAATTTAATTTGTTGATGGATAGACATGGTTGGAATGACATCAAAAGAGCTAAACAGACAACAAAATAAATATAAAGGATGACTGAAAAACATGTTGATCTACAACATGTTGTACAATGTAAAAAGTATGAGGGTGATGGGTAGTAAAGCACAATAAATCAGGTTTAGGAATCCAATGGTTACTTCCAAGAATGGGAAGAACTATTCCGCTAGATGTGGTTGGTTGTTTTGCGGTTTTATTGCGCTAAGATCACATTTGGCCAAGTTGCGCCAACCATTGGAAGTGAATACGATATCAAGAGTTTTCAATTTCTGCAAGTGTCAATTTTACCGATAAGTGGCAGTGGATAAGTGATTGACAATGAGCCGAGTCAGAAACGTAGACTGAAATATACGTTTGAATACGGATCACGAGATATCATTGATCTGACAGAAAAGTGTTTTCCGAGACAAATAAACTTTTTTATCTATCAGGAGACAAAAAGATTGTATTAGATTTTGAATCAATTGATGTTCGTGGAACAGTCCGATCAAATCTTTTTAAGTGACATGTCATGTAAATGCAGTTTTAACGAAACAAATGCTGAAAAATACTGCATTGAAGGTACTGTCATACTGCATAATGGAAAATGATACTGATCATAAAATTACTATTGATGCTTTTAAGACGTTTTTTATTTCATGGGGTCAACTCATAGTGTTACTATTTCAGTCCCTCTGTTCCTTTAAATAAAAACATTTTTATCAATACGTATCTTTTAGGTTTGTTTAATAAATGAAGAAATCGTGCATTTTATTAATTGTACAAAAGCTGTTAATCTAAAGGTTGATACTTGTAGACTGGATTAAATTTGTTGATAAAATCTAGACTATATAAGGATCCCCAAAGTATATGGCAAATAAGGATCTCAAGTGACAAGTCAAACCCAAACTATAACTTGAAGGTCAATTATGGTCTGTAAGCATTCACATGTTCCTGATCAAAATTTCTCAATCAGCATATTTTTCTTTGAATGAAATGAATCTTTGTATGAAAAAAATTTCGAATGAGTCAACTACCGTATCCTTCCTCCTTAAACATTTTCTATCCAAACACTTTCGGTGTCAGGTTCGATTTCTCCGTGTATTTCTCTCTCCTATGTCAGTTTAGCTGTCCTTGTGTGTATGTCTATTACTTGATATTGTCTTTCTTGTGTCTGACACACCATGACCAATTATGGCCCTTGAGTCCTAAGACCCAATCAATCCAACCCCAAAATACTTTCGGGGCAGTCGTGGCTTAGTGGGTTTGCCCACTACGTTAGCAATAGCAACCTGCAAGTTGTAGGTAGTTAGTTAGGGTTTTATGGCATGGCGCAAGTCTAGTAATGAGTTGTAGGTGGCGCAGGTTTGATTCCTCACTGGCTGCATTTCTCTCTTCTGTGTCAGTAAAACTTTATTTGTGTGTGTATGTCTATTACTTGACGTTGCCTGTCTCGTGTTTGGCACAGCATGACCAAATATGGCCCTTGCGCCATAGAAGCCAACCAACCAAACCGAATACTTTCAAGAGACTGCACGCTGCATTATACGATACAACACGTTTCAAATATAATCTCATCAAAGATCTTTGCAAATGTAAGATTCATCAACATCTATACATATCAGCACTTTTTATGTAATTGGAGCTGCATTATACAACAAACGTTTCAAATGTCTTCAAAGACTTACAAATTAAGGATGCATACATACCAGCACTTTGTATATAATTGGAGCAATAGCAATGTTTCAAAAGGTAATTGCCATAACATCTATTCTAAGTCACCGTGTTGTTTCATTTGGTTGGTTGGGTTTTTGTGGCACAAGGGCCGTATTTGGCCATGCCGCGTCAGACACAAGACATGCGATATCAAGTAATACACACACACACAATGAAAGTTTTACTGACACAGAAGAGAGAAATACACCCAGTGCGGAATCGCACGTGACAGGAGCCGAACCTGCGCCGTCTACAACTCGCAGGTTGCTAGCGCAATGGGCAAACCCACTGAGCCACGACATTTTTGTCGTTTCTTTCAGTCGGGAGGTACCTGTCATTCAATTTATTCACCTGTGTTT
Source organism: Meta bourneti (assembly GCA_933210815.1). Taxonomy (NCBI): domain Eukaryota; kingdom Metazoa; phylum Arthropoda; class Arachnida; order Araneae; family Tetragnathidae; genus Meta; species Meta bourneti. Next base: position 35,269,560 of record OW119934.1, read on the forward strand.
TCTGGGAAGGTGCTTCCAAAGCGTTTGTCGTAGTCTGCTACCAATCAATCACGGATCATTTATGCCATTCGAATTCTAGAAATCGAGACGCAGTCTAGACAATCGCATATCACTCGCTTCTTTTGGAAAGGCATGACGAATCGACAGTTTTGACATGCGGTTCGCTAAGTTCAAGAGATACATTATGCCCTGAATTTAACATTTGGTTTATTTGAATTTACATCGTCGGGGATATGTTTTTTAACTAAAACCGGGCCTCAGGGGCACATCTTTAAGTGTATACGGGCATCACAAAACCGAGGTATCGTTTCTCTCTTTGTTTTACCCTCTCCTACCCTTCTGCTTTTTGCTTTTCCTTCATCCCTCATTGCGTTGTTTGTCTTGTGATTGGCACAGCTTGGCCAAATATGGCCCTTGCGCCATAACCTGATAAGAACCTTGCTACCTGACAGGAACCGAACCTGCGTCGTCTACAACTCGCAGGTCAATAGCACCGAGGGCAAACGACGGCCCCCCCGAGTTACCTCAGATTACTCTACTTACATAAGCTTTCATTTAAATAAAGGTGAAAACATTGAGGGAAACCTTAAACATAATTTCAAAAACACTCTTCATCCCAACCTCCAAGTAGACGCGGGTTATAAACGACTTTAGAAGGAACTCGGGGGCCTTAACTACCTGCCCCCCTGCCCATCCATTCATTTTTGTTGTAATTTAATGGGCGACATAATGCGTCAAGAGTGCCCCATGTATGTTCGACACCAAATTTCCTCCCGTCGCTCTGAAACGAAACTGCAATCAAATATTTCTCCCCTGGCAGTTCTATTACGGCAGTTATTAGTTAGCTATTTAATATGGAATTGAGACTCCTGATGGGTTGGTTAAGCCTAGAGACGTGCTTCTATCTAGAAATGTAGCGATCGTTGAAAACATTTGATGTGACTTTCAGTATTCCCTCCTTACAATCTCTGGAACTGGGGTGTGTGGCAGCTATGGGGGTTTCAGGACAAGCTTCAATGCCTTTCGACGTCAAATATTTCAGTTGAAATGTTCATGGGAAATGGTAGTGTCGTCTCTGGTAGTAGAAAGTTCCTGTTTCAATAACGTATTGTAAGATAAATGCATTTATTTCACTAACGGTTATTTACATTTATGCATGTCCTTATTTACAATGCTCTTATTTTATATACTTGTGCTCACTTTGCTGTAAATACACTGCTGGCCACCATAAATGCAACACCCTGAAGGAAGCATGCAAATAATATGAAATTTACAACATGCATTAGCGGAGGTGAGATATGCAAATGATTAGAATTTCAGCGCAGACGCACATCACGCGCGCCTGTGGCGCCACTTCAAAGCGCTATTTAAGGCTTGGAGATTTCGACGATTTCAAGTACGGCAATTGTGTTTTTCTTGTGGTTTTTTCAAAAAAACGATCAATTATGCCTCGTAGAAAACAGCGATCATCTTTTGATCAAGTTTCCGAGTTCGACAGAGGAAGGATAGTGGCCTACCGAGATTGTGGATTATCTTTCAGGGAAATCGGTAGTCGTGTTGGACGAAACCAAACAACTGTAATGCGGATATGTGATCGTTGGATGCAGGAGGGTACGACGGACCGACGTGTTCGATCGCATCCACCTCAGTGCACCACTTCACGTGATGACAGGCATATTGTGCGTATGGCAGTGACGGATCGCTCAGCCACATCGCGAACCATAGCACAGCACATTCAGTCTGTACCGCATCATCCAGTGTCTGCGCGTACCATTCGACGCCGTTTACAGCAGAGTGGTCTGTCCGCAAGACGTCCATTGCTTCGTCTACCCTTGACGCAGAACCACAGACGTTTCCGCCGCCAATGGTGCGATGAAAGAAGGATGTGGACGGCAGAATGGAATGAAATTGTCTTTACTGACGAGCCACGCTTCTGTCTGCAACACCACGATGGTCGGATTCGAGTCTGGAGACACCGTGGAGAGAGAAGATGCTGAACAGTTGCGTTATGCACCGCCACACTGGTCCTGCACCGGGTATTATGGTATGGGGCGGTATTGGATATCACTCTCGCACTCCTCTAGTACGCATTGCCGGTACTTTAAACAGCCAGCGCTACATCTCCGAGGTGTTGAAGCCAGTTGTCCTTCCTTACCTTCAGGGCTTGCCCACAGCCATATTTCAACAGGATAATGCGCGACCACACGTGGCACGCATTGTCCAAGGGTTCTTCGTCAATCGCCAGATTGAATTGCTTCCCTGGCCAGCTCGCTCTCCGGATCTTTCGCCGATAGAAAACATGTGGTCCATGGTTGCTCAACGATTGACCCAGAATACATCCCCAGCTGCCACACTAGATCAACTTTGGCAACGTGTGGAAGCTGCTTGGTCTGCTGTACCCCAAGAACTCATCCAAAGTCTCTTTGAATCAATACCGAGGCGTGTGGCAGCGGTGATCTCCAACAATGGCGGCTACTCTGGCTACTGATTTTGGCAGGAACCACACTTCACAGAAGTCTATAAATTTAATCATTTGATACTTGGTCAACATGTTATCTACAAAATAAATTTTGTTGTGATATCTCTTGTCTTTCTTGGTGTTGCAATTTGGGTGGCCAGCAGTGTATTATGAAAATGATGATTCGACTTAAATTCTTGTAGTTACGATTATAAAACAGCGGAACCTTGATTATCCGAGGTAATATAGACCGAGGTCGTCTCTGATAACCAGACACTCGGTAGGTAGGTATTTTAATTAACGTCGCACTAGAGCAACACAATGGGCTATTGACGACGGTCCGGGATCAGCCCCGAGGGAAAGATCCAAGAACACCACCACGTAATTTTGAATCACGGTCAGATGACGAGGTAACACCTGAGCTGGCACCCCACTTTCCAAACTTCCACATCACCCCAACGTGAGGAAAGATCAAAGGACAGCACCTCGTAATTTTGAATCACGGTCAGATGACAAACCAGAAACTCGGATAATGCGGCTGTAGTAATACAAAACAGCCTATAAGAAATACAAAAAAATTACTGTACTGCATGTTACTACTACTGTTATAGCAAGATTCATAAAGCTAGGGTTGTGAGGGTCCCACGTTGTGACAGGGAGCATTCTACCCTCTAAACAGACTAGTCAAGTACAAAGTGTGCACACTCGTGCTCGAAGTTTTATTTAAAGCTTAAAAACTCGGTACCAAATCCGGCTCGAATAACATGGACACTCGGTTAATCGGAGCTCGGATTATCAAAGTTCTACTGTATTTTGTTAGACATAATACCAGAAGTGCTCCCGTTTCTATCCAATAAACGGATCGATCAGTTTGATGGACATCCTTGTGGTTTTATTAGAAAATCGAAAGGAAGAGGAAAAAATGAGAGGAATAGACACGCACTTTAAAAGTGAACCCTCTCTAAGGGAGCTAGGCAGTATCTCTACTACCTTTATCATCTTCAAGTGCTACTAGACTTTGTCCAGTGTAACGATCTTTATTCAAACATTTCCCGTCCGGATTTTTAAGAACCAATTCAATCTACTTTTCTGGCAGTATCAAAAGGTAATTTGCTGATCTTTTAAGTTTTTATTTATATATTCTTTTTATTTTTTATCTATGCCCGGCCAATTTGATCTTTGTTAAGAGAAATGATATAGTCATCATGGCACAAAGGCGGAATTGTGAACCACTTGGCGTTACCCATTGAGATTGGGTTCGGCTTGCATCTGACATACATATATTCAAGGCCTTGTATGGTATATTTGACATGCTAGCCATAAATTTGAATCGTCTACGCTACATTCGTATTTTACATTGATAGACGACTTTGAAGTTCAAGATTCGTTTACTTTTTGGGGTAGGGCCATGGTAGCCCGGTTGGAAGAGTAGCGGATTAGCTGCCGGAAGGTTGAGAGTTCGAAACTCGATCAAATCAAAAACCGTCGTGTACGCAGGAGGCTGGTGCATATTAAATCTGTCGTGGCCTCAAATGTCCTCCTGTTGGCATGATGTGAACGTTTGGAGAGTGAGGTGCCAGGTCAGGTGCGATCTCCTCATCTGACAGTGATTCAAAATTACGAGTTGTTCTTTCCCTTCGCGTGATTGATTCCAGACCGTCGCCAATAGCTTTATGCGTTGCTCCAGTGCGACGTTAATTCTACTACCTACCGTTTAGCTTTTCGTTTTCAATCTTGATAAATCATGATTGAGCTTAAAGGCTTAGATTTGAGGAGGATTTATATTTACACGGCTAATTTTTTTGTCACTTAAAATTTCAACTGAATTTAGGTCCAGAAGTTAAAGCCTTTTAAAAGTTAATAAATGATCTATCTCGAGTAATTATTGTGTGATATTCTTCCTCGATATATTCTGAGCAATATCTTTGAGTCGGCGTCAAACATAGTTCCCTTTCATGAGAAGGAACAGCTAACAAACGTGGGGGCTCGCTTTGGACAGTTACATTTGATTGATGACCAACACTCACAAAAGAACTGTGAAATGACCCACGCACATAGTGGATTTCCTTCCAATCGCTAAATGGTTGTTTCGATCCACGCGGTTCTCTGCTTCCCATCTGGGTAACCGTCTTTTATAACTTAGCCATCGAAAGATTCATCTGCAGATCATACTTTTGGAAAAGCAATTTGTTTGGCGAGACTCGTGTTTTTATTCTACGGCTTTACTGTCAAAAAGGCTGTGTCTTAAAAGGAATATGGAAAGCACAAGATTTTGACGCAAGACTCGTGCTTTTATTAATGGCTTTGCTGTCAGAAAGGAAATATCTTTAAAGGAACATGGATCGTACAAGATTCTTTTGGCGTATGACTGTTATATTAGGATTATAGGACTATAGTATGTTTTATTCCACGGCTTTACTGTCAGAAAGGCAGTGTCGTAAAGAGAACATGAAATACACAAGATTTGTTTGGCGTAATACTCATATTTTTATTTTGTGACTTTATTGTCAAAAAGACAGTATCTTAAAATAAATGAACATAGAATGCACAAGATTTCTTTGGCATAATACTCGTTTTTATTCTACGGCTTTACTCTCAGAAAGGCTGTCTTAAAAGGAATATGGAAAGCACGAGATTTTTTGGCGCAAGACACACGCGTTTTGTATTCTATGGCTTTGCTGTCAGAAAGGCAGTATCTTTAAAGGAACATGGGACGTTCAAGATTTGCTTGGCTTAGGACTCTACTATATTAGAATTATAGGACTTTTTTATTCTACGGTTTTACTATCATAAAGGCACTGTTTTAAAACAAACATGGTACGCACAAGATTTGTTTGGCGTAGGACTCTATTCTACGCGGTTTTATTGTCAGAGAAAGGCAGTGTCTTAAACCGAATAAGAGCGCACATACGTTTGGCGCAAGGCTCATGTTTTTATTCTGCGGCTTTATTGTCACAAAGACAGTATCTTAAAAGGAACATGGAACTTACAACATTTATTTGGCATAGTACTTGTTTTTATTCTACGGCTTTGCTGTCAGAAAGAGATTATCTTAAAAGGAATATGGAAAGCACAAAATTTCTAAGGTTTAAGACTCGTATTTTTATATTCTACGATTCTGCTGTCAAAAAGGCAGTATCTTTAAAGGAACATGGAACGTACAAGATTTGTTTGGCATTAGACTCGCTTTTATTCAACGGATTTATTGTCAGAAAGGAAGTGTCTTAAAAGAAACATGGAAAACACAAGATTTGTCTGCGTAGGATTCCTTATTATATTAGGATTACAGGACTACAAAACGTTTTTTATTCTACGCTTTACTGTCATAAAGGTAGTGTATTAAAAGGAGCTTGAAAGGAAGAAGGGCACAAGACGGATAGAAGACAACAGTTGAAGAACTTTCCGAAATGATGCTGAATTTAACCCTCCAAGCCGTTTTTACGAGATATCTCGTCCATCAAGATCTGACCAAATCTGCTAATGACGATATATCTCGTCATCAAGACATTGCCGATTTATTTTTACGATGACGAGATTAAGATCTGGTTAGGTTTTTATAATGTCGGGATTTTCGTCCATCAAGATCTGGTCAGTTTTGCTAATGACGAGATGTATCTCGTCTAGACAACCATCAGAAGGGTTAATATATGCAATATTTTACCGATACTTACATTTAATGAAAAAAATTATAATTTCCAGAATTAAAACACTAATTTTTTTTAACTTAAGCTTCTGAATCTTAATTTTTAGATTTTAAGATTTTCAATAAATTGTAAACATTCGAGACCCCATTATAAGTCTATAGTGGTAAAATAAAAAGAAAATTTGGCCTTGGTATTAATTTTTTAACCCTTCAAGTGCTTTCGACGAGATATCTTGTCCATCAAGATCTGATCAATTTTGCAAATGAAGAGATATCCCGTCATCAAAATCTGGTCAGTTTTTCTAAGTTAGATAGATATAACCAATTTTTTGATGATGACGAAATGAAAATCTGGTATGTTTTTACTAATGACAAGATTTCTCATCCATCAAGATCTGGTCAATTTTGTTAATGACGAGAAACCTTGTCAAGACAACCACCAGGAGGGTTAAAGATGATGCAAAAGTACATAAAACATCTTTGAAATAAATACATCTTAACAGGAATGGCATACAATTTCGTGTTTAACTTTGCCTCGAAGCGAACAGGGTAGTCTTGAGATAGACTAATGAAACACAACTACTTTATTCTGAAAAAAAAAACCGTATATATATAACTTTTGAATAAATTAATAATTTGACTTTTGAAGCGGAGGCGATATTCAAACATCCCTTGTTTATGATTTCCGTCATCGATTATTTTTTACAAAATTTACCTTTCACAGATGGTTGGATGCAGCGTAGTTTCTTGTTTATCCCACGAGTTTTACTAAGATAAAAATAAAGAATACTGTAAGTTTTAAAACATCACATGAAGGGGTAACTGTATCAGATAAATTAAAAGCTATTTTTGCAACGAATCGGATATTTAGTTGCCAGGGTTACCAATGTAGGATGGTATCTACCAAAACAAAATCTTATGGCCGTTCTTTTAAAAGTGAAACTAAAGAACATTTTTAAAATAAAGGGTGGCTTTTAAAGGAAGGATATCGAAGTGGATTCTAAGGAACTCTTCGAGCATACGGTCCATTTTTAAAAGCAATATTTGATTTTCTAAAGAGTTATTAATATTTTTAAAAGTGGAAGGTAAATTGTATGTGCTTCAGCAGTGAAAATAGAACAAGCAGAATTCAATTTCTCTGAAATTGTTGAGTGATTAAAAACAACACTGATCCAACATGGACCAGAGTTTTTGATTCGTCTGTGTCAATAGGAAATTGTGCAAAGATCGATGATGATTAAACAATTGTCTAAAAACGGAATCAGCAGTCGGTGGCTCATAAAAATCCTTAAAACATTAAATGAATTGTCAAACCACAGAAATTTTTTCATTCTTAAACTAAATGAAGGGATGTAAGATGGTAAGATGGTTTGGATGAGAATAAAACATGAAATGTGTTTGTGACGAGTCTAAAACGTTGCTAAAATCTGGATGTAAATGATTAGATAACAAATAAAAAATATAACATTTAACCTACTTGTGGTTATCTTGACGAGGTATCTCGTCATTAGAAAAAACTGAGCAAATCTTGATGGACGAGATATCCTGTCATTAAAAGAAAGCTAACCAGATCTTGATCTTGTCATTATAAGAAAATTGGCAATATCTTGATGACGAGATGTCTCATCATTGACAAAATTGATCAGATCTTGATCAACGAGATATCTCGTCGAAACCACTTGGAGAGTTAAAAATATTTAATGTAAGTTCCTCTCTGTTACAGACAGAATTCCTCAGCTCTTCCATTATAAGGTTATAAGAATAATTAGTAATACATAGATATTTTAGCTGAAACTGTAATGGGGTACTGTATTGGGGTAATGCCTTAACGTCGCACTGGAGCAAAACAACGGGCTATTGTTATGGGGACTGGGTATTAAATTCGTTGGGTCCCTTGATACCTGGACATTTATTACCTGGGCATAATTTTTGGTGTTGGGGTGATGCTGATTTCTTCACGTTGGTGTCCCTGGATTGCTGATCTTTCAGTGAACCAAACGCCAGCAGAAATTGCTCAATTCGAGTCCAGCACTTTTGTTATACATTAGAAGCAAAAACGTTAACCGCTCTTTTCAGATCTACCGTCATTCTCTAAACCGAAAGGGATGTTCTTATCCTGAGAGACTTGAAGTCTTGGGGACTAAACTTTATGGAGGAACACTGGAAGGAATCGCCATCTTTTTCAATTCCAGAGTGAGCCTAGTGACCCCCTTTAAAAAAAATCCCTAGAGTAGTTGCCACTTTTTCTGCTTTAAGAATAGGCCACATTGTAACTCGGGCTTGAACCTTTTTCACCTGGCCGACTCCAACAAGTACCTTATTTGCCTTGGTGGGAAGAGACTGGAGTATATTTTGTTCAACTACACCGGAGAGAACAGTTTTAAAATTATCTTTAAAAAATTTGTAGATCATCTACTCTTACTGTTTTCTCTAATGTTCGCCTTATTTTCATTGCTTCGCTGGTTTATAGAGACATCGTGAAATAGGCATTAATACTCCGGTCTCATGTATCAAGATGTTAATGTAGTAATTTGTGGTGTTTCCCCCGAAAAATTTGTTCAAGAAATTTTTATTTCTTACTACCTTCTCTTGATATGCAGAACACAAACATAAATTTTATGGTTTTAGTAAAAATTCTGATAAGGGAACCATAAAATTCTGGCAGACAATTTTTAGTTAGGAAGATCACTTAAAAACCAGTACTTTAAGGGCCTCTTTACATCAACAGAATTCGGGTCAATCCGCATCCAGTAGAAACTGACTAACGTAGATTCGGGTGAGTTGAAAATAGACCGCCGTGTACGGGGTGGTGGTGCACGTTATATCTGTCGTGGCTACAAATATCCTCACGTTGGCGTAGTGTGGAAGTTTGGAGAGTGGGGTGCTACCTCAGGTGTTGATCTCGACATCTGACCATGGCTCAAAATTACGAGGTGTTCTCATAGACGTGAAATATAAGTAGACTGAGAATTGTTGTTGAGGGGAGATTAAAAGAGTGCGATCAACATGTTAACTAGTAGTCATGTCTGCTCTGTGAAAAAAGGTCTGGATGTACCGATTTGGCATCTTATCGCCTCGTTTGGCGATACACCTTATGACAGGGTAGTGGTGTGAATGATCATTTCTGTAGAGTGGCGATAAAATTGGTGAAAGTGCCACCAAAGTCTATTACTATTTCGCTCGGACCAATCAGATGATGAATGTTCGTTTCCACCCTGCAGACGAAAGTAATCTAAAGATCACGTTACTACAAGTTTTTGTCGCATGATCCTGGTCACACAAAAAAGTTACCATTGCTCACTCTACTTTATATTTCCTCTATGGGTGTTGTCCTCGGAACTTTCTCTTAGGGATTGATCCCGGATCATCGCCAATATCCCGTTGTTTTGCTCCAGCGAAACGTTAATTAATTACCATTGCCCCTCCTAGAACTTGCACTCATGATGGTATATATTTAACATTCTAAATATGGATGTTTAGGGATAATAAAGTAATTGCTACTTCAGTGTTTAGATTTTGATATAAAAAATGTACACATTTCTATAGGACATTGCCTCCTTAAATTTCAGTCTGCACTCACTAGTAGTTTTCTCTGTAGTTACCCATATGGATGTGGACTCTGAAATTGAAAATTTAAATTTATAATCAAACCCCAAAACCCCAAAATGAATGCTGCTTTGTTTCTTCTCCAGGTGTAGCCCGTTGCTCCAGTGCGACGTTAATTCAACTGCCTACCTAAAAGAAAAATCCGGAAAATACTTTCCCGTATGGAAGACAGTAAAACCAAGTATTTTCCGGAAGACTTTCGGAAAAGTTGGTAGGTATGATGTAACCATTGAAAAAGAATTTAATATGGTGTTATTTTAAACTAGTTTTAACCGCATAAGACACATCAACTCACTAAATACCAAAAATAACACTACGTTTCAGTTTTCCTGTCCTAATCCCGTGCCCATCAAACAGGACATTGTATCCTTTGCGTTTTCCACACCGCCTGATAAACAAGAGCGGGCATTAAAGTGAACAATCTAATGTCATCCCTCCTGTTGTCAAGCCTCGTCGATTGCAGTCAGAGTCCCTTAATCCTAACATCTATCTGTTTTTGTATTCCCTGGTGATCGTCTCTTATCCTCTCATTCGAACAGGGATATATTTAATCCTTTCTGGGATCACGCAATAATTCATCATTCTCGGCTCTGCAACGTATCGACGAAGCGGATAACTAATGGTGGGCGATCACAATGTTTGTTTGACTCGAGGTATTAGGGTGTGTGGATTTCTTTTCGTCTTATCCAGTTCATTGACAACCTAAGATTTATGACCAAAAGGTCATGACTGGCACTTAGAAATTTGAAAGAAACAGGTAATCAGATCAAGTTTTACTTTAAAACAGTTTTACAGAAGATACTAACACCACCAATTATACAGGATGGCCCAAAAGTCCCTAGACCATTTGAAATGTAATACATTTTGCTATTATTTTTTTTTCTGATTATTTATATGGAATACTTGGAAAATAGTTTTGGAGAAATTCACGACAGAGCAGCGAGTACAAATAATCCAATTTTATCTACAAATCAACTGTCAATTGTGCTAACCCAAAGAGCTGACATTCGTCATTCGGCAACGCACCAGAGACATAGTGGCAGCAAGATGGGGCTACTCCCTATACAGCTCGTCCGACGATGGAGCTCCTAAGGCAAATTTTTGGACGGCGGATAAATTTCGCGAAACTCTGAATTCGATTGGCCTCCACGCTCACCTGAACCTACGGCTCCAGACTTTTCTTGTTGGAATATCTAAAAGAAAGGGTATATACCGTAACAAACCTCGGAGCATCCAGCAATTGGAGGCCCACATCCGTGAAGAAATTGAAAGGAATAAGCCAATAAACATTACGAGAGGTGATGGAGCACACTTTAGAAAGAGTCCGCCACCGTCAAGAACAAAATGGTGGCCATTTGAAAACATAATCTACAAAACTAATTGAAAATAATTTCTAAGAAATATATTGTTTATAAAAGAATAAATATGAATTTTTAATACATAAAAGAGTTATATTTTCAAATGGTCTAGTTACTTTTGGGCCACCCTTCTCAGGTCAGGACACATTAACCCTTGTGTTACAAAAAATGACAGAAGAGTGGCAGGGGCGCACCCAGGATAGCAATCTGGAGGGCTACGTTTTTATTGTAAGTTCTTTATTAGGTGATTTTAAAATTTGAAAATTTCTTAGTAGTCTTAGAGTGTGTTACTTAGTGACTAGGTTTAGAGTATGTTACCTAAAGACCGAGTTTTTAAGTGACTTCTTTCAGACGAATAGAAGCTGTATTGAAGGGTAAAGGTGTCAACTTTTTAAGGTGTACGTATACACTAGATTTTTTAAATTTTGACTTTAAAATCTAGATTTTTCTAACAAGTCATTGGTTAATGCTTAAAATAGTTACTGTGAGAAAAGCAGATTAATCTAATTATTAGTTATCTAATTTAGAAACAATCAGATAATTAGCATGTTTTTTGAACAGCGATGTCATGAATTCTAATTTGTTCGAAAAGACAATTCCTGTTGGAAATTATTCCTAATATTCTTCATGTTTTGATTCTCAATCAAGTTGTTAGAGGGAATAGATTTTTCTACAATTGTTTTCACCAAGGAAGTCTAAAAAAAGCAAGATTTTTTCAGGAATTTTAACATTTAAGTAGTGTGATAATGACAGAGCTGGCGCAGTGACTGTTAATGGCTCTCAAAACCCCCATTAAATCTCCACCCCCTTTTAAAACAATGGCTCTCAAAACCCCCCATTAAATCTCCACCCCCTTTTAAAACAATGGCCGCAAAACCCCCATCCAAATTCTACCCACTTTTAGAAAGTAATGGCTCTATTTCACCCATACCAATTTTCTAAAACAATGGTGCTAACCTCCCCATTAAAATCGCACCCACTTTTAGAAATCAATGGTTCTGTTTCACCCATACCAATTTTTGTAAAACAATGGTGTAAAACTTCCCCATTAAAAACGCACCCACTTTTAGAAAAGCGATGGCTCTATTTTATCCATATTAATTTTATAAAACAATGGTAACGAAATCCTCCATAAAAATCTCGACCCACTTTTAGAAAGCAATGGATATATTTCATACTGTAATAATATTTATTTGAAGTAAACAAAAAGTCGCTGAGACGGAAGGGTACCCCCTTCGGAAAGCACCCCTTTTCCTGCGACGCAGAATTTTAAGGAAATATTTTTTTCATTTAAAGAGATGCATTTAGTATACAAAGAAATCAAAAACCATGGAAAGTTCTCTTCTCAAAAGTCTAAATTCAGTAGGTAATTTGCAATCAGACTATCTAAAGCTGGATGATTTAGAAATTGGTAAAAAGTACCTGATATCCGATGCGAAAATGGTAAAGACACGCTATGGTGAAAAGGCTGTTGTAAGTTTGGTGGATACAGGCACAGTATTTCTCCCCGAACGTTTCAACAAAATAATGACTGACGAGCATTTAAGCTTAATAACAAAACAGTGCTATTTAATCTATCGAGGTAAGAAGGATATTGGTAAAGCCAACCCAGCGCACCAGGTAGAATTTTCTTTCAACTAATTTTTTTATGTGATTTTATTTTTAATGAATGAAAATAATCATTAAAAATTGATAAGTATCTTAAAATTTTTTTGCAAAATGCCTCCCCAGTAGGCTCAGAGCGTACTCAATCTCAAACTCGACCCACCAAGGGGCCCTTCTTGATAGGTCGAATTCAAGATCAAGTACGCTCTGAGCCCACCGGCCACTGAGGCTTACATAACATATAACAAGTTGGACAACACTGTAAGACTGTGACATCATTTTGACGTCGGGATCCCACCCACCACTTTTTCGAAGAGTGCTGCTCTTTTGGACAACGACGAGAGCAGCGGACATGTCATTTTTGGCTAGGTAGAGGTCACCAACCATCAACCCACATTGATTAACAATGTGGGAGAGGTTGGGGTTTGAACTTGGGACCTTGATGTTAGGAGTCCTGCGCGCATACCGTTAAGCCATGGGTACCCAACAAAACCTCACGTAAAATTGTATTTAAACATTACACTGGAGGGGAAAATCGTCGAATATATCACTTTAAACAAGTCATTTTTCAGGTTGAATGCTAAAATTCTTTAAAATATCAAACACCACAATTTATCTAATCAAAGAAAGGTTGAAAAAACGTTATATATTTATAAGAAGTTGTAAGAATTTGTTAAACACGCCCATTATAATATGTGTCCGTAAGGAGCTGCCATCTATTGACACAATTTAAATAGTTTTTATACGTCATACTACAAAAGTGTTCTTTCCCCATATGTGACGTAACGAAGCCGCAGTTTTGCGAGTTTCAACGCTCTCGCGCGGCCCCGGTTTCAAGGACTCTCGTACGAGGAAGTGAGCACTCATTGCCGACGGTGTTTGAGCATACTGCTTTAGAATAAAATTGATTTAAAGAAATAAATATATATAAGAAACAAACGGAAAAATGAATACAGAAATGAACAAACCCAAATTCCATTTGCCATCAGCTTGCAGTTGTACACATCTTTTCACTAATAAAGATTCGCAAAAAATTGTTTGGTTAGACTCGTTCAAGGAGCCATTATCTACAATAATTGGGGAATATAAGCGGTCCTTGCAATATCTGCAATTGGCTATTCTTTCAAATGATTTAGACAACCCATCAGAAATTGGCAACTGTTTCGAAAAATTAGAAGATGACATCGCAAAATTAATTAACTTGGCTGTTCAATGTCTTTCAAAAGATCAGTAAGTTATAGGCCTTTTTTATTTTTTTAATAATCCAGGATTATTAAAAAAAGTTACTGATCAAATTTAAACAAATGGGCTAATTAAATCCATTTCTTTATTTAGAGTTGAAAAATTCAATCCTTTGGATATGTAAATATGGTTGAACTTTAATATCATTTTTTTTACACGATATGTATAGTTTAAGAACATCATTCTTTTTACCTCGCTTAAAATAAGTAACTGTTTGTAATGTTCGTGCAGCTATTTGAAAAATAGAGGCACCATTATTAAAATCTAAACGTATGTCAAACGTTTCAATATGGCTTGATACGGGTAACAGTTGTACCGTTATTTTCATGGTCATATCAGCTGACAATGATAAATTTTCGTCTAATAATGTGGAACTCATTAGATCGAAATTAACTTCTTTGAATTCATTAGGTGAGCATTCGAAACGCTCTCTTAATGTTGCAAAGAATTCTCGATTATCCACATAATTTTTTGTGGCGACATCATTTAATTCCAGTGGATTAGAGACATAAAGACCATCGTTATCGCTTGTTAATATATTGTTGCCTCTTTTATCATTGATTTTCGTTTTAAGGTCAACATACATTTTTGATACAGCGTCGTTCGGGTCCCTCGGTACAGCGAGGTTTTTGATTTGAATGTCCCTCACATCATAAATACCGTTTTTAAGTACTAAAGCATTGCTTTCAAAATATTGTTTGTTTACTACGTTTTTGTCAGATTCCGGATCTCTTACATTGCCTATCGTTTTGTTTTTAGCATCAAAGTCTCCTCGAAATGAATGTAGTAAACTTTTATTTTGTAACTTCTTAGTGAGTATGTCTACATAGTACCTTGTTGCACAATCAGACTGTTCAACTGGGTCCAAAAGATTACAAATTCTTTTGCCTTTTGCGTCGTACATATTGTTTTCCGAAAGAATTAAACTTCTATCCGATAAAGCTTGAATGGTCGTCTTTAAGATTTTTTTACATATGTCTACGTATGACTTTGTTGTAACATCACTATTTTGAGTGGGTTCTTCGGCATTCCTTAAAATCTTCTTTTCCATGTCGTAATTGCCATCATTCGTTAATTTAAAGCCTATCCCGGGAATTCCAGGAGGCCCCTGTTTAATTTCTTCCTCAACAAGGGGATAATATGCTGCCATTTATTATATGAGGTAATTAATTTTTTCTACGATAATATGTGGCTTGATTTTGTTCTCTTTACCATCTGGTGAAATTTCTAACAACACTTGTTTATCTTTTCTACCAAATGCAATCGCTAAACAGGATTCATTATTCGTTTCTAACGGCCTTTCAAGAATATGATGTCCACCAATGCTCAATTTGATTAAAGGAATTTTTCGATCTTTAGATCCTAAAAATATTATAATTTTCATGTCCATCTCACACGTTAGATTCATGTCGGGAGTCAGTAAATCACTACTGAATTTATTGAATGTTACGGTTTGAATTCCATCCTCTTTGTAAGTTTCGTACTGCTCGGTTGTTGCGTAAAATATTTTACCATCAGCATATTCTTTAGTCACAGCGTCTGAATTTTCGATTGGATTGGAAACATTCGTTAATCTTTTATTTTCAAAATTATAATGCTCGTTTTGTATTAAAGATGGAACATAAAGACCGTCGTTATCTCTTTTTAACATATTATCATCTCTTTTATGGTTGATTTTTGTTTTAAGATCAACATACTTTTTGGTAACGGCATCTTTGTCGTCATTCGGTTTACCAAGGTTTTTCATTGGAATGTTTCGGGCATCAAAAATATTATGCTTTAACAATAATGCATGTCTCTCAAAGTAGGCTTTATTAATAGCATTTCTGTCACCAACAGGATCTTCTAAATTGTCAATTACTTTGTTTCTTGCATCAAACTCCCCATCATGATTTAGTATAATACTTACATCACTTAAAGCTTTAATTTTTGATTTTAAATCTCTTTGCATATCATCCGCATAATACTTAGTTACTGAATCATTTAATTGAATAGGATCACTTAAGTTCCTTAAAATCTTCTTTTCCATGTCGTAATTGTCATCATTCGTTAATTTAAATCCCACTCCCGGAATGCCAGGAGGTCCTTCTTTGATTTCATCCTCAAAAATTGGATAATAAGCTGCCATTTCTTTATTTCAATGAATTTTTTTTTATAATCTTCCGACTATAAAAAATAAAATCTTATACGTTTAATGTTTTGATAATGGTGATGTCTTTATTCTTGATGTTCAAGTGACATCTCTTACGCTCTTGCAGGATGAAATAGAAAACGTAATCTTTAGTGGTGTTGTTTCTCAACCTCCAGTTGAACTCAATCATCAAGTTATTTGTATCTGTATAGTTTTGATGATGAGCAAGATTAAAACAAATGATTGGATACAATTTTCCAAAATTTGAATAGTTGACCATGCATCCAGTTTCCGATGTAATGGTGTTGAGTCCGGATTCTAAAAGGGCTGCGTATAACCTATTATAATCCTTCTTACCAAAGTCCATCATGTAGCTAACAGTTGGAACCTTAACGTTATTTATCATCAGCCAACATTCTGTCATGTCCAAATGGTCGAACAGCATATTGTTTTGCCCTGCGTTCTCATACCTTTCAGTGTATTGAGGTATCACATACAGCGATAAGACTTCATCTGATGTGGCTTTTATGCTATAGGAACCGCTTGAGTTTTTGTAGAAGATATTCGATTTTACAATGCTGTGTTGATTCCAGTTTAACTCGAGGGTCTTATCTGACAACCTTAATTCGTTAAATTTAGCTGCAGCTGAGTTTTTGAATCTAACGTAAGGAAGCCAAAGCGATAAATCTTCCACAACAACTTTATAGTTCTTATTTTGCTCATTGGTGTACAACATATTTTCACTATGATTTCTCTGAAACTCAAATTTGACTTGGAACCCAGTAATAACTTTCTTGTATTCACGGAAGAAGTCAAATATATATTTCAATGGGATCCATAGTGTTACAGTGCTACTGTTTCTAGTGAATTTGCACCTTTCAATGAATCCTTGATTAAAGTCGTCATTCAACACCAATCTTTCTAAAAAGTCTGTTATTTTAGTGTCTTCAGCCAAGGCCCCGCCGTATTTTAAGTGTTTTCTATCAGCAGTGTTGGATGTATCAATGTAGAAGAGCATATTGCTAGCTTCCGAAGTAGAATAGTCCGGTGTAAAATGAATCAAACCTAGCACATGTTGGAGGAGTGCAGAATAATTAATGTTCGATTCGATTTCTGTGTTCCCTAATGTAAACCTGTTGGCATTGATTAAGCCACCTCCATTCACGAGAGCTACATTATCATCACCTATTGCAGTTCCATCGCTCTTAACAATTTTCAGTTTTTGCTGCAGGTAACCGTTAGAGTATAAAATGTTGGCGTTAGTGTCTTGTATAAAGAAGTGATAAGTGGCGTTTTCCATAGAACTATCACTATTTTCATGCCTCACTTCTCTATACTCGAAACTTTCGATGTCATCATCGTAATAATAATCGGTGTTGTCTAATTCAAATATTTTGTTCATTTATTATATAAATTTTTTTTTTCCTTCTCAATTTAATAGCCACGTGGCTATTAAATCGAATTTATAGGAACTTTAGTCCAGCTCCATGTTTCTTCTTCTTTGATAAAATTTCGTTGAATTTATCATGCACAAACGCTTTAGCTTTGCCTTCTAATGCTGAGCCGATACGTGGTGATACATTCATCTTGTTTAGTTGATCTTGTACGAACATGAGGGCCTTGTCTTTTAAAGCAGGTCCGACAGTAGACAGTACGTCTGAAAAGAACCCCCTCCCTTGAATCTTCTTACTCTTCCTTTGAAGTCTGTGTTTGTTCATTTCTTTTATTTATAGGGCAATAAAATTATATTGTACTTCCTGCTTATTGAGTGGGATTGGATCGCCTCTATGATTTGTTATTCTCATTCTGATTCTATAGACACTCTCCATTCGAACAGGGAAGAACAGAGGTTTGTCGAAGGATTTAATAATTTGACTGCCCGGTCGATTACTATTTGTAAAAGAATAGATAACGTTTGAAGAGTGGAAGCCGTTGATAAAGGCTCCCTCGGCGATATCACAATGGATGTAAATGTTATCATTACCGCCGGAAAGGTCAGCAATGTACTTTCCTATTTGTTCGGGCTCTTCATATATTTTGGGTTCGAAACCTAAAAGTTTGTGCAGGTTGTTGGTTCTTGATAAATTGATCTTATAGTTGTTTTTCAGTTGAATGGCAATTCTTTGTCGCTCCTCTACTATACCAAATAGAATGGGTGGATCGTTTCCAAAAAAATTTATCATGTAACGGTTCAGACCTCTGATAGTATAATTTCCATCTGGTATCACCAAATCGAACCACTGTTGACCGTCATAGTATGAAAACTTTTCGTCTTTGATATTATCCCATGAAACATACATAGAAAAGGACTGAAGGGCAATCTGTTTGATTCTAAAAGGCCTGGAATATTCAATCGTAAAATCTTCCGATCTTTCCGAGTTCTTCGAATCTAAAATTAATAACACCATTTATTTATAGAGAACATTTTTTTCGTTAGATTCGCTAGGCTCCTGCGTAAAAGAATATAACACATCAACAACTGATTTGCCTTTGTTTCTTTCCCTAATGTATTTCATACAAAAGTAACCACATTTTACAGAGGCAGGATGTTGTAGAAAGCTTGAATTATATCCAATTTCTTTTTTCCTTCCAGAACTTAGCAGATATTTCTTGATATTTGGAAGAATTTTGTAAATGTGCTCTCCAAAAGGGTCAAAGTACTCAACAAAGTCATTATTAGGATCGTTATAGTAACATACCCAGTGCGTACCGGGTCCTGTAGCTATGTCTAGATTAATAATGCCGTTTTCAAACAGCCTCATCTTTTTGGGTAATAGATCTGAAGTGAAGACGCCCCTAAACCCCCTTTCATGCTTCATATTTTGTTCAATTACTTCGTTGGATATTCCCAATTTTGATAGACTCCCTTTCCAACGGTCTTTTTTTTACCAGATCCGGAAATTTTATCCAAAGCTTTCTTGGCCCCCCACCCAGCAGCCCCACTTGCAGCACCCAACGCTAATGCTTTTGCCCCAGCAATTAATGCGGGTATAAAAGGCGCTAAAAAGGGTAGAAAGCCCCCAGTTTTCTTGAGTTGTGACTTACTGATGGTGATTCGTTTCCCTTTCCCAAGTTGAGCAATTTGAGTTGAAGTTAAATACATGTCATAGTTAGAGGGTTTTGACTTATCTATTTGTAGAGTTACTTCTTCCCCCTTCTGGTGTGCGGATTTAAGTTTAGCAATCTGGTGATCGCTTAAATGTATTTTGGTTTGTATGTAGTTACTCATTTATTTAAAGAAAATTTTTTGTAATAGTGTTTCACCTGCTCGCTGGTCAAAGTTCCTTCTTTCAACAATGCGTCCAATAAATCAACGACTTCATTATATAATTTTCTGCTTTTGGATCCATTACAAATCTTATCAGTGAACCGAGCCAACATTGTCATATTATCTTCTACTCCTTTGCCGAGATATATTTCCTTTCTTTGCAAGTCTCTTAATCTCTCTCGATAATCTTCTAACGTATGCATATGTTCTCTTAAATAATCAACCTGGGAGAATAAGTTTTCTTCTCTTTCCTCATCTTTCTTAGTCATTCGAGAAATTTGGCTCATAATGTTCCCTTTTTGGCGAGCCATTTTCATGTGAACTTTGTTTACTTTATCAATAATTTCTTGCAATACTACCTTGGGTTCATTGTACAATTTTGAGGGTCTTGGAAAATTGTTTTTCTCTAAATACTCTATATCCAATTCTTTGTCAAAATTAAAGATATCTGGGGAGGGATGTTCAATCGCTAGAGGAATGTGTTCAATTGCTTGAGGAATGTTATCGAGGGTATCTTTTATAACCTTAAGCTGCTCTGATCTTGTTGCTTCTTGTGCTTGTAGTTTTTCGGTTACAGGCTTGTGGAAGTCGGATAGTGACCTCTGGATACCTAGTTCTTCTCCGAGTTGTTGTTCGTTGTTTCTTCTGATTTGAGCCTGCAGCTTGAAAACTTTCAGGTCATTTTTAACTTCTTCTCTTAACTTCTTATTTCGCTCTTTTTGGATAGTATTCATTTATTATTATGAAAAAAAGAGTTTTGCTCCCAGCAAATTATGTTTTTACTCAAGCAAAGTAATTTTTTGCTGAAGCAAACTTTTTGACATTAAATAAAGATGATTCGAATTGAAAATTATACAGAAGCAGAAGAACTAGTCGATGCAAATCAACATTATTTACTACCAAAGCATCCTTTCAGGCTTCTAATCGCTGGAGCTTCAGGGACTGGTAAAACAAATTTATTGCTGAACTTCATATATGATTATCTCGATTTTGATAATTTATTCGTTTGTGCAAAAGATATGTATGAACCCAAGTATACCAAATTGCAAGAGAAGTACACAATGTTTGATGGTGTGGATATTGACTCGATAAAGTATCCTAAAAAGAAGAAGAAAATTATGCTAGAGTTATACGAAAAATTCGGCACGAAGGG
Source organism: Meta bourneti (assembly GCA_933210815.1). Taxonomy (NCBI): domain Eukaryota; kingdom Metazoa; phylum Arthropoda; class Arachnida; order Araneae; family Tetragnathidae; genus Meta; species Meta bourneti. Next base: position 35,290,024 of record OW119934.1, read on the forward strand.
AACTTTATTCTCCTCTGATTCAAAGGATTTTATAACAGTGGATGACCTTGACCCATCCTGCAAAAATGTTGTTGTCTTTGATGATTGCATGACTGACAGGGATCAGAAGAGCATAGAAGATTTTTTCGTCAGAGGCAGGAAGAAAAACGCCTCAATCATTTACCTTTCCCAATCTTATTATAGAACACCTATTGTTATCAGGAGAAACTGCAATTACTTAATATTTTTCAACCTCCAACAGAGGGAGATTCAACAGATCATAAGAGAGATAGATGGTAGTTTGACAAAAGAAGAATTTAGTAGATTGTACACAAAGTGTATGCAACAGCCGTATGATTTTTTTATGCTTGATTTAGTTAAACCAGCCTTGAGATACCGGAAGAAATATTTTGTGCCTATAAATAAAGATGGAAGAGTACTTACAGAAGAAAATTTACGTTTACAGAAAGAGCTATCACCACTACCATAAATTTCACATCACCATGACTGTTAGCAAGTTCGTTTTAAGTTCATTGGGTCTATCAGCTTTGGTGCTGGCCCCCCTAGGTGCTCTCAGCTTAAGCGTTGGTATAGTTGAAGTTATTGATAAAGCTTTGAATATCGTGGAAAGGAAAGAAGAGTACAAACAGTCTTACAGGTTTTACAAACAGCTGCTTAATTCGTACAAATCCAGCGCGATATCAGAAGAGGAGGTGTACAAGCGAGAGGACGATTTTGTAAATAACTTAGTCTACCTACCAAGAGAAAAGTACATGAAACAAACCCTACTCAATGGATATGCATATGTGAGTAAATAATTTTTTCTATATAAATAAATGTGCGGAAAAAAGAAAGGAAACAAGAAAGGGAAAGGCGTTGTAAACGCCGCAATCAACAATTTACCATTTGAAATGCATCTGCCAGGACATCAATTTACGGGACCAGGAACTCAACTGCTTAGAGGGAAAACTAGGCTGAACCCCGATTTAACGCATAAAGAATGGAGTAAACCCATTAACCGAGTCGATGAAAGTGCTTATAAACATGATGTGTGTTATATTAAAAACAAAGACACTGAAACAAGAAACAAAGTGTGCGACACAAACATGATAAAGGAGTTGGAGGATATCCCCAACCCAACAATTCGCGAGAGGATAGACAGAGCTGTTGTGAAGCCTATCATCAAAGCAAAGAAGACATTTGGAATGGGATCAAAAGTGTATTGTCTAAAATGTAAAGACCACACCGAAACTAAAGATGCACATCAAACCACCTCAAAAAATGGTAGGCCTATGATGAAAGGTATATGCATGGATTGTGGTTCTAAGAAAAGCCGTTTTTTACCTCTGAAGGGGTAACTGAGAAAAGTTGCCCCGAAAAAGTTTATTATGATCCCGAAACAGGATTTTGCGGTATAAAGGAACTGAGCAGGAAGACTGGTTTAAGTCGGAAAAAGGTCTCAGAGTTCTTACACCAACAAGATGTGTACACGAAGCATAAACCGCTTATCCGTAAGTTTAAAAGGAGGAGAATTTACGTCTCACACATCGATGACCAATGGCAAGCTGACTTATTGTTTGTCTATAAATTTGCGAGAAGCAAGTATAATGATGGTACCAAATATTTATTAACAGCTGTTGACTGTTTCAGTAAATATGCATGGGCTATTCCTCTTAAAGATAAATCATCAAATGAAGTAACTCAAGCATTTAGAAAGATCTTCAAAGAAAGAATTCCTGAAAAGATTCAAACAGATAAGGGTTTGGAGTTTGTAGGTGAAACAACTCAAAAGTTATTTAAAGAAAACAATATCCAATGGTTCTCAACAGAAAATGTGGAAATAAAAGCTGCTATGGTTGAAAGATTTAATCTTACTCTTGGTAATAAAATAAAGCTGTACTTATCTGAAAATAACAATGAAAAATACATTGATGTATTGAACCAATTAGTGAAAAATTATAACAATTCATACCACAGAAGTATCAAGATGACACCTGTTGAAGCAAGTCAAGAAGAAAACAGTGGTGAAGTCTACCGCAATTTGTTTAAAGAAAAGGTTATACGTAAACCTAAATTTCAAGTAGGAGATAAAGTTAGAATATCGATATATAAGTCAACCTTTAGAAGGGGATATCAAGCAACCTTTACAGAAGAAATATTTGTTATTTCCGAAGTATTAAAAAACGATCCAATCACTTATAGAATTAAGGGTTTGAATAATGAAGATGTAAAAGGAACATTTTATGAAAATGAGTTGGTCAAATACGATAAGAGAGACGATGTATATAAGATCGAAAAAATCATAAAGAAGGCTGGGAACAAATATCTAGTGAAATGGTTAGGTTATCCTGAGACCAGCTGGATTGATAAAAAAGATTTAGTATAATTTTTAATAGCCGACAAAAGCTATTAAAAATTCCAATCTAACGTTTCGAAGATGGTTCTACAGATTTCATCGTTCTGAACAAGCGTTTTTTTCATTTTAGGTAACTTAAGTGAGATCTGATAATCTCTTTTCCGTAACATATGAAATAATATGTAATCTTTGCTGATTAAGTTTTTCCGCTCTGGAAACAATTCTTCATATTTATGGATAAAAGAAGTAAATTCAACCAAAAGGTCATCTTCAAAAGGTAACTTATACTTATCTAACCATTTAATCAGATTTTTCATTCTGTTTTTCCTTCTCCGTTCAATCCCTAAGCATAAATATAACTGACAAAGATCGAAAGGGGGTTTATTGGGGTTATACCTCAGCTCTTCATAGCATGTCCTACAAACGTACCAACCGTCATCATTTTTAATAACATCTTTGTGCCTACATTCTTCATTCAATTTTTTCATTCGGTTTTTTTTTTGTCCCTGCATACTTAAATACGTATCGATAAAATCGAAAAGGTCTTCTTCGGAGTCAAACATCAGCTCTTTATTTTTATGCAGTATTCTTTTAATAGTTCAAAACTATTAAAAAAAAAATGTTTTCAAAATTATGGTCCATTGATGGGGTCAAAGAATGCCTCTCGATTGCATATCTCAGATAGCAATATACAAACTATTTTTCTGTAGTGAATTGAGTAGAAGTTATCAGATAAAATATGAAGCTTGTATCTGAAAAGGTAACACCAGTCTATTTTGTCCTGGAATTCCAAAGCAAAGTTTTCATCGAAGGTTTGGTATCGTGTTACATATCGCCAATTAAGTCGATCTTGATATTGTCTAATCATGTTTTCACTAAGTTTTTGCTTAGTAGATACCAAATGCATATCCAATTTTTCGTTATACTTATTAATGAATGTTTCACTCAGAGTCTGACGATGAGATACAATTCTCCAGACTAACAAACTAAGATGATCTTCCATAAATTCCTCAGACATTTTCTGATATCTGCAAAGAAGTTCCCAATCTAAATCTTCTTTGTGCTTTTCCATGAAAGGCTCCGACAATTTCTGATACTGAGAAATAATATACCAATCTCCTTCAGTTGCATATTTTTCTATGAAGGTTTCACTCAAAGACGAGTACTGAAAGACATAACGCCAGATTACAATATCTGCCAACCCAATCAAAATCTCTTCCGTGAGAGCTTTTTTAGAAAACTCATTCCAATCTACATTTTCAGCCATTTATTATATTAAAAATATTTTTTTCCGGAGTTTTTATAGAGTAATGTCCATGAGCTAAAGTATGAATGCCATCTGGTAATATGTGTCGCTTGTCGTCATCTCCTGAAAGGGCAATCTTATTTACTTGTATGGAATGAATATTATGTTTTGTGCTTCTAATGAGATTCATGGATCTGTACAGTTTTTGATGTGAGGATAAGCAGTGTTTGTAATCCTCGAAAGTAATCCTATTTTCCACAACACATTTCTTAACACCTTTCGATTTTTTCACCAGACTTTCTTCAGTTTTACAAGCATACATTTTGGATCTTAGCCCTACAAATTCTACCATAATTTCCCCAGCATTTTCGTCCTTCATTTTCCCCAAAACCTTTTTATTTACTCGTGGCATTCCATATCTATTATTTTCTGGATAATCGGAGGTGTCGAAATAATCAATCATTCCTTTCATATCTTCATAAAAATCATCTGTTTTTATATCGTAAATAAAACTATCCGTATCCATGTATAATAATTTAATGTGTTGTCCATATTTAGGTTTCATCACATTATAGTGGAAGTCATACATTAAAGACTTGGATAAATCTAAGATACTCATTCCAACATAGATAGGTTTATCAAAGAGTACTGCAGTTTTGTGCATATGTATAGCGACTAAATTTTCATCAAAAATAGTTCTCCCTTTAAAATTCGGTTTAGCTATAAGTTTTTCAACTCTCTTCGGATCGCAGCAGAGTCCGATATCAAGCCTTTTTCTAATATTTTCCATCGTCTTTCCAAACACAGAGTTATTCATGAGTTTGTAAAAATCTTTTTCGAAATCGTTTGATGCCTTAGTTCTCATTTCTGTGTTTAAATCTATATACTTTTTCAGCCAAGGTGCTTGTTTAAACTCTAATACTCTGTGCACTTTCTTCAATTTTAACCCCATTTGCAAAAATTGTTTTAAAACCCTATAATGAACCACATAATGATCTTTTCCATGTAAGGTTGTTAGTAATTTTGTTTGTTTTGAGTCATCAGGGATCCTGTTCTCAGCTCCTAATGGTAGGTCAGAATGGAGGTCGTGTAAATATTCAGGATATTGCAAATCACATTCTATAACGTACCCAGTTTCCGAGTCATCCGGTATTTGAGTAACATCTATGTTGGTATTTCCCCACTTAAAACCACCACATGGTAAAAATTGACTCATTGCCCATCCGTATAAATTATTGGCATCTAGGTACATTAAATAATTAGATTCTTTATTCTTATCATAGTCTATCATATATTTATTATTCGCTTTTCCATATCTATTACAGCACTGAGAGACGCCACCTCTGGTTCCTTTTTCTAACATTAAAATCATGTTATAATCAGTCAAGGATTCTAATTCGATTCCAGTGGTTTTTAGCATGGCATCCCAGGAGAGACCAGGTGCAGTGAAGTACCATGCAGGATCCAATTTATAAGTCTTTATGCAGACATCTCTAAAATGTTCCATAACATCAGCTAAGATCAGTACATCAGTCTTCACATACAAGTCAGAATACTCACCTAAATTTTTAATGTCGAAAGCCTTCCATACTGTTTTGGCATGCGCATAGTCCTTATGCGATATATCCGACTCAGTCATTTTGTTGTAAAATTCATTTTTGGAGGGTAAGCGAGTTTCTTCGCATTTCTCCCATGAAGCCATATAATCATAGGGATAAACGCCTTTTCTTGTAACAAGATCTAATTTATCCTCGGGAAAGTACTTCGCTGTTTCTCTAAATTCTTTCACATTTTTGGCTAAACTATCAATGCTACTGGCCATGAACTTAAAAGAATCCACAAACCTCAATTTTATTCCTGGTAACTTGGCCTTTTTACCATCACCTACATCTACCCATTTTGCTCCAACCTCTTTGCTGAATGAAATATATTTTTCCTCATTGTTGGGAATGACGTCGATATTCCCTTTGTCACCACCTAGCTCTTTTATGAATAAATGAGAATCGTACCCAGATAAGTTGTGAATGAAGACTGGAACAAAGGAAGGGTGTTGGTACATTATGTTACATAAACTATGAGCCGGACCTCTATAGTTTGATACATATTTGGATGGATCGAGTAAATGGTCATGATCGATTACTTTTCGGAAGTCCCCAGAGCCTTTCGACGAATATGGTGATGGCACTTCTTTGATGTTAAACCCGCAGATATGACATATATCGGTTCTCTTGAAATGACTGTCATCTTCATCGGTAATTTTGATTTGATGTTTCTTATCATATATTTTCTTTATCTCTAAGGCCTCAGCCTTCAACGTTTCGTAAAATACTTTAGTTGCATTTGGACCTCTATAGGTGATAGGTGGTTTATAGTCTCCATGCTTATATTTAATGTAAAGAGAGAAACTCATGGGTTCATGTTTTTGGTATTTTTGCATGTAGGAGCTCTTGCCATCTGGTTGGCAGGTGTCCATCTTAGTTGTTAAACTTTCAAAATCTGCATATATTACAAAGGGTGTTCGTAATGATTTATGATAATGTTTGAATTTTAGTTTTGAATCTGTTTCAGGCATTACTATTTTAACAGCTTGATTTTTCTTACAATCCTTTTCATGAGTTTGAAGATCTTCCTCAGAGTGATAAAATAACAGGCACCTTTCACAAGGGTATACTCTTCCATCATGATTACTTAATTGACCACTTATTAGTCTTGATAAGTCTTTTATCCAACAGTAATGACTGTTCCCTTCCTCGTTTTTTATGTAAAGCAAATTGACATGTTTCTCTACTTTGTTTTTAGTTATTCTTAAAGGGTATATGTCCTTGTTTTTAGTCTTTTCATCGTATGAATAAATGTTCACTGATACGTTATTCATCTTTTCAAACCTTTCGAATACTCTGTCTTCCATTTTTACAGGAAATTCAATGCCTTCGAACTTTAGCTCATTTTCGTATGGCTTATATTTCGTGACTCTTTGGCCATCTTTTTCCGCTGGATGTAGTGCAGAGAGTATTGCCCACATGAAACACTTCATATCCTCATTTTGTACGTTTATGACTGCTTTTTTAGCTTTAATCACTTTTGGCAAATCAATGTAGGATGCTCCTCTCAGTGGGTTGTATTTATTGATCCTTACCTCAAGGCTTTTAATTCTGGCAAGCGTCCAACCTGAACCCCTTGCAACGAACTCCTCCATTTCTGTCAATAACTTTTGGATAACCGATCTGTAATAAGCTACCAAATCAGTTGATTCTAAGATGACTTCATTTACTGTTTTAAAGTTTTTCTCCATTTCTTCCCTCATTCCATCTTTCCCCTTTTGGTAGTCACAGAGAAATTGGAAATTAACCTTCAGACCATGCAGCCTCTTCAGATGTTTAGTGATGAGACCCCGGACTACTGATGAAACATCGTTCAAAAAGTCTTTGGGAAGCATCAGATTGTGTTCATTTTGGATATCATACGTCTTCAAACGAGATTTATAGGCCGTCTCAACTTCATGGAGAGTATATAGCCTTCTCTCTCGCGAATATGAAAACAGGTCGGAATCAAATTTGAAGTGACGGTTGAACAATTCGCTTTCTACGTGTGTGATAATTTCCGCCTTCCTCCGTAATTTGGAATAGCCTGTGATGCCTCGCGTTCGACAAAATTCGCGGAGTTGATTAAGGGTCATACGATGCAGCCTCTGCATGTTGTTAAAATCACCTCTATGATATGTTTCACTATGATCTCGCCCCTTCTTAAAATCCTTTCCACATTCCTGGCAAGTGGTTGCCATCTTTGGTTTATAGTTTAGGTGCGCTTTAGTTTGTAGGTGCTTATTTATGCTAGATTCCTTATATAATTTACCGCAACACCTGATTTTAAGCGCTCTATTCTTCTTGGGCTTGTTAAACAAGTCTTTATGGAAACTTGAAAAGCCATTATGATTTTGAATGAGGTCGATCAGTTCCGACTTCTTAAGTTTCGAGTATCCTCGGATGTTATTTCCCCGACAGTAGTCTTGCAATTGTCGGACGGTTTTTGATTGGAAATTCATTTTGTCTTTCTATATATTACAAATCTTTTTCTTTTAAGTGTTTAAAATATTGAAGGGGTCAATTTTTTTTTATGGCTGTTGAAACCTTGTTGTTTTCTAAAAGTGGGTCGAGATTTTTATGGAGGATTTCGTTACCATTGTTTTATAAAATTAATATGGATAAAATAGAGCCATCGCTTTTCTAAAAGTGGGTGCGTTTTTAATGGGCAAGTTTTACACCATTGTTTTACAAAATTTGGTATGGGTGAAACAGAACCATTGATTTCTAAAAGTGGGTGCGATTTTAATGGGGAGGTTAGCACCATTGTTTTTAAAAGGTGGGTGGATAAATTATGACGTTTTTCATACCATTGATTTCTAAAAGTGGGTGCGTTTTTAATGGGTAAGTTTTACACCATTGTTTTACAAAATTGGTATGGGTGAAACAGAACCATTGATTTCTAAAAGTGGGTGCGTTTTTAATGGGCAAGTTTTACACCATTGTTTTAGAAAATTGGTATGGGTGAAACAGAACCATTGATTTCTAAAAGTGGGTGCGTTTTTAATGGGCAAGTTTTACACCATTGTTTTAGAAAATTGGTATGGGTGAAATAGAGCCATTACTTTCTAAAAGTGGGTAGAATTTGGATGGGGGTTTTGCGGCCATTGTTTTAAAAGGGGGTGGAGATTTAATGGGGGGTTTTGAGAGCCATTGTTTTAAAAGGGGGTGGAGATTTAATGGGGGTTTTGAGAGCCATTAACAGTCACTGCGCCAGCTCTGTCATTATCACACTACTCATTTAAAAATCAACTAAAAATTTATTTCTTAACTAAAATCTCTGATTGAGGTTCAGAACATCCACTGTATTATATAGATTACAATGATACAGAAATAATTACAATAGATAAATTCACTGACCCAAGAAATAAAAAACGTCTTAAAAGCATCAATAGTAATTTTATGATCAGTATCATTTCCATTATGCAGTATGACACTACCTTCAATGCAATGTTTTCTGCATTTGTTTCGTTAAAACTGCATTTACATGACATGTCACTTAAAAAGATTTGATAGGACTGTTCCACGAACATCAATTGATTCAAAACCTAATACAATCTTTTTGTCTCCTGATAGATAAAGTTTATTTGTCTCGGAAAACACTTTTCTGTCAGATCAATGATATCTCGTGATCCGTATTCAAACGTATATTTCAGTCGACGTTTCTGACTCGGCTCATTGTCAATCACTTATCCACTGCCACTTATCGACAAAATTGACACTTACAGAAATTGAAAACTCTTTATATCGTATTCACTTCCAACTGTCGGCGCAGCTTGGCCAAATGTGGCCCCAGCGGAATAGTTCGAGTCTCTTCCCATTCTTGGAAGGAGCCATTGGATTCGTAAACCTGATTTATTGTGTTTACTTTTATTGTATACATACTTTTTACGTTGTACAACATGTTGTAGATCAACATGTTTTCTAATCATCCCTTTATATTCAGTAGTTCAAAATTACGTGGTGTTGTCCTCGAATCTTCCTCTTCGGGGGTTGATTCCTGACCGTTGCCAATACCCCGTTGTGTTGCTCCAGTACGACGTTAATTAAGATACCTACCTACCATTGTTTGAACAAAGCATCGCATTGCAAAACACAGGTCTTCAGAAATTGAGTTGAAAGTTTCGGAAACATGTTTGCACTGGTGACAGTACGAAAAACCCTTGTAACTAGAAAAGTATTCCTAATATGTACAAGATCTTGGTATCGCAAAAAGCTCAGAAATCGGGAAATATTTTGAAGCAATAAAAACAAAATCGATATTCTGGTCAATTTTCGTGATTTCCAGTGTATACATACACCATAAGGACAATATTAATTTTCAATTATTTTATCCAACCCCAGTAAATAAGGTAGGTAGGTAGTTAACGTCGCACTAGATTAACACAACGGGCTATTGACGACGGTCCGGGATCAATCCCTAAGCCCCAGTAATTAAAAAATGTAGCACTTTTGTAAATTGGCTGAAATTAGTGGATAACTATTTGTTGACTGCATGGAGAAAATGTCAAAACTCCTTTATACAAGGTTTTAAAGAGGAATCAATGAGTTAAGTAATGATATTTTTTGCTGTTTATATGGTCTGGGAGGGGTTTAAGTTCCCGTAGCCCCCTCCGTAGGCGCGCCCCTGGTAGAGTGACAAATTCAACCAAACAAGTCTCCCACAGAACCCTCTCACATTTCCATTAAAGGTTTCATTATTTGTTTTGTCACCACTTCATCGAGCTGCCTTCTGGGGACGATGAAATCTTATCAAAAATAGCAATAACGGTAACGTTGGTATAATTAAAACGATATTTCTTAGTCGACATCAGGTCGAGACCTACTAATTCGGAAGTATATGTATAAATCGCAAAAAGAAAATGCAAATTATTTTTAAATCGAAATAGTAATTTTTACATAAATCATGAAAACAATAAAAAGTAAAATAATTGCTTCTTGTGGATGTGGCATTTCCTGGTGTTTATATAACCTCATGGTAAAAACTGCCTTTCAACTTACATTTCTGGTGGCATTATGTCCCCAGAGGTGCCAAGTCCAAACGGTCCGAACCCCTTGCCTTCCCCCAAATACCAGAGTTAAATATCAACCCTCTGAGCGTCACAAGATCTCCGAGTAATGTATTTCTATTTTCCACAACACACACAATACCTCAATAACCACATATATGAGTTGAAATAATTCTAGGAAACATTCGGTTGGTCAAAACTGGTTAGAAGTTTTGCAGGGCAGACTACATGTTTCAGAACGAATACATGCGTCCCTCAGAGGGTTCAATTTTTACCAACGAGAACCAAATAAGTAGTTTAACGCTCCTGTTGGTTGTCTCGACAAGGTATCTCGTCATAAGCAAAACTGACCAGATCTTGTTGGGCTAGATACTTCGTCATTAGAAGAAAACTGATCAGATCTTGATCTCGTCATCATAAAAAATCAGGAATATGTTGATGACGAGATGTCTCGTCATTAGCAAGATTGGTCGGATCTTGATGTACGAGATATCTCGTCATTAACAAGATTGGTCGCATCTTGATGTACGAGATATCTCGTCGAAACCACTTGGAGAGTTAAAAAGCTTATACCAGGGGGCCAATTCGGAGGGGCCCGATCTCCTTGGGTCCCAATGTTTTTATGATTGGCGCCCCGACTGATTTTCCATGTGGGGGGTGGCAATGGTAATGGCAATTAGTAAATTCACTCTGGAGCAACAACACGGGGTATTGGAGACGGTACGGGATCAATCCCGAAGGGAAAGATCGAGGACACCTCGTAATTTTGAATCACGGTCAGATACCTGAGCTGGCACCCTACTCTCGAAACTTCCACACCACACCAACGTGGGGACATTTGAGGTCACGACCAATTTAACGTACACCAGCACCGTGTACAGTCGCGGGAAAAATGAACCATCCCTCTTCATTCCAGCAATTTTAACAGTAGAGAAAATTCAAAGGCGGCGTTCGTCAGGAATTAACGTATTCTATGAATTCAAATGCTTAAAATTTGCATAAGGGACTCTCTTCATATAAATTGAGCACCAACTTCATAATTTCCAAAGGAAACTCCCTATTTCGACATACAATTTCGAATTTATATAAAAGTTTAAATCCAGATACCAAATTTCATGTCATTAGGTCTTACTATTTCGAAGTTATGAGTACAGAAATATTGGAGCTCCTAATCTTAAAAAATCAGTTTCTTAGACTTTTATATATGGATATCTTCCTAAATAATATTTCTATAGCGCCAATATTTTGTACCATGTTACGGTTAAACAACACAAACAAAATCATCATAATAATTTATTTTAAAAATAGTTTTTAGAATGCAATAAGTATTAAATTAAGGTTGGAAAAATGAATCATAACCTTACTATATTTTGATAGGAATAGATTCAGAAGTACTTCTAATATGACCATGCAAAATTTCAGCTCATTACAATGGTTAGTTTTTGCGTTACATTAAATTCTTCTAATTAAGGCGTTTTTAGGGGGCAACCGAAAATTTAAATAACGTGTGACAAACCTCGGATAATAATTCTCGGATCGTTTTCACTTGCATAATAAATATAATATTATCGGATCGTTTGCACGGACTGACAAATACGTTTGAAATAGTGTTCTAACTTGAAATTCGAGTAGCTATAACTACAATTAATCACGATCTACGAATAGCGATTTTCAATGTGGAGATGGTCCCTGAAATTGACAGCAACTTTAACATTGAATATCTCCTGATATAAAGATTGTAAAGTTATGATATTTCATACTTAGACTAATTTAACGAAGCAGAATCTGATCAAGGCATCAAAACATGGTGTTTCCATTGGAAATTTGTGCAAAATTTGATATGAAGACGTCCATTTATACATTTTTTTTTGCATTTGAATTTGTAGAGGACCCTATTCCCTATTGAATGATATCTTTGAATTTGATCTGGTATGAATAGTGCTAGAAATAAAGGGGGTGATTCCTTTTTTTTCCGCGACTACACGACGGTCTGAGGATGAATATCGCAAACATGCCGATTTTTATAGGCAATGAATTGTGTTAAAAAATGAAGAATTTCAAAAACACACATGGTGAAGTAAGTGGGCTTTACTTGCCCTCTAGGTGTGCACCTCTGAACCGTGCGGTTTGTAAAGGGGGAGGGTCCAGGGTCAAAATCCAAGTCTGAGACTCCAGTTCGCCGTAGTGTAACATCCTCTCGTGCTCTTCGTGAGTATTTTAAAGTGACGCGTCGCCATACGTCACACAGTTGCACTTACACTGATACCATATCTTCAAGAGAGGAAAGAAAGTGACCAATCAATCGACGAGACGATTTACAACCGAGTATTTATTTTTAGGAATACTTCAAGGTTGTATAATATACGTAATTTCTAATCACTTGAAGACGGAAAAGTATTTTTGCTATGACGAGAGAATTAATTTTGAAGTATCTAATCTCAAAATCAAATTCGTACTTTTTGCCATGATATGAGGCTTTCTTGAGCATTGAAATCGGGGACGCAGGCATGTTAACATCACGGGCCACATAGATTCACTGTGTGACTTATAGTAGGGGAGCCTAGAAACATGAAATTATCTGTCACATTATTTATGTTCATTAATATTTATCATTCATAAAATTTATATTTTATATTGTCACAAGAGAGATAAATAAAAAATAAGTGAAGAATTCAATTTCATGCGTGAATTGCATTGATTTTACGATTGTTTTGATATCTGATTCGATTTTTGTTGCAGCAAAGCGCAAAATTGATTCTAACTTTCATTTGTCAAGCTGTTCCTATTTTCGATTTTCTAATATATGACTGGAAAAGTTTGTCCACGTGTTGACCCACAAAGAGGATTGCGCATTTTAATGCATTATCTCGCAACGAAGTTTCGTGACTTGTTAAAGTTAAAATCGCGCGAGGTGAAGCGGGCCGCGGTCTGTGCATCCCTGATTTAAATTGAGATTTGAAGTTTACATTTTATCAGAGGTATTTTAATTCATGTAATGAGCATCACAATGAAACCGGCAAAATGTATGCATTGCAAATCATTGTATATGAGTGTTCACTTTCAAATTACTGTTTGAACAAAAAATACGCTGTTCGCCATTGAAAATGCAACACCTTGAAGGACAAGAGATGTCAAAGTCATATTCAAATAACATAATGCACAAGGGATGAAATTTACACCTCCATTGCGAAGGAATCAGTATTTTTGTATAGCCGCTATAGAGGCGGCTATAACTGCTACTGCACGTCTCGGCATTGAAAGAAAGAGGCTCTGGATGTGTATTTGAAGTATGTCAGGCCATGTTGCTTCCCACGTTGCCAAAATACATCTGGTGTAGCCGTGGGTGATCTGTAGTTTGCCAGATGTAAGTCGATCATCGACCAGACGTATTCGATGGGCGACAGATCTGGTGAACGGGCAGACCACGGAAGGAGTGAAACCTGGTGGATATTGAGGAATTGTTGGTGCTCATGTGCTGACCTCGTCATCTGACCGCGGTTCAAAATTACGTGGCGTCGTCCTCGAGTGTTTCCCTTGGGATTGATCGCGGACCGTCATCAATAGCTCGTTATGTTGATCCAGTGTGACGTTAATTAACTATCTACCTACTTTCCACGATCTAGGCAATGTTCAAATTTCAAGGCTATCGGATACTTTCTTCATGGTGTTGCATTTTTGATGGCCAGCAGTGTATTTGCAGGTTAGTTCCGTCTTAGAACCCTTAGTCTTAGAGTCGCTCAAGTAGAGAAGTCAGTGGTTTCAAAGAAAATGAATAAGGTTTTAATGACAAAGGTTTTAAGAATACTAAATAATTTTCATCTCATTTTTACGAGATGAGTGCAGTGAATTAAAACTTGAGCGAAAGATGACAATCGACCTTCTACTGAAATAGACGGTGATGCGCACATAGCTTCATATTAGCGCTTCCGATCCCTCGGTTTAGAGAAAGTGAAAATCACCTGTTAGCACGTGGAAAGCTCGAATTCTGACTAATTGCCGAGAGTGGTAGGTAGGTATTTGATTAACGACGAAATGGAACAACACAACGGGCTATTGGCGACGTTCGGGTTCAACCCCGGAAGGGAAAGATCCGAGAACACCACGTAACTTTGAACCACGGTCAGATGACGTTCCGAGAGTGATGGAAAACACTAGTTTGCGTTTCGGTAGTCAATCGATTCCCAAGTCCACGTGACTTATACTTCTGAGATTTTACGAAAGTTACTCCACCCACATGCTCCATCTATTTCAATCGGAGCTCGGGCCACGGTAGCCCGGTTGGAAGAGTAACGGATTGCGAGTTCGAATCCAACCCAAGACCGTCGTGTATAAAGGGGGCTGGTGCACGTTAAATCGGTTGGGGCCTGAAATGACCTCACGTTGGCGTGGTGTGGAAGTTTGGAGAGTGGGGTGCCAGCTCAGGTGTGACCTCGTCATCTGAAGGTGGTTCAAAATTACGTGGCCCTTGGATCTTTCCCTTCGGGTTTGATCCCGGACCGTCGCCAATAGCTCGTTGTGTTGCTCCCGTGCGACGTTAATTAAAATATCTACCTACCTTCAATCGGAGCTCGGTTGAGGTGATTAGAGGATGTCATGACAACCATATCTGGGAAGATAGATTTCTTTAAACATGAAATTTTCATAGATTGTGGAATTTAAAGAAGCAACGAATGGAGAACAAGCTATAACAATTTGTAATTAAAAGGTAGGTAGGTAGTTAAATACCGTCGCACTGGAGCCATACACGGGCTATTGGCGACTGTCCGGGAATCATCCCGGGTGAAAGATCTAAGGACAACACCGCGTAACCACGGTCAGATGACAAGGTCAACATCTGAGCTGGCAAACCCCTCTCCAAACTTCCACACTTCGCCAACGTAAGGACATTTGAGGCCCAGACAGATTTAACTTCCACCAGCTCCCGTGTACACGACGTTCTTAGACTGGACCGAGTTTCGAACTCTCAACTCTCATTTTAATAGAAGATATTGTGATTGAGAATGGTGGGTCATACACGGTAGACACGTTTTTTCAAAATTAATTCCAGGTGCATCTAAGTTTTCTCTTAGAGTTCTCCGTTTCTATGAAAGAGTAATCGAGTGAGTTGGGTTTAATGATGTTTCGATTGTTTTCAAACATTTTGCCGTTAACCTGTTTGAACTTTAAAAAATTGTGCTGATTCAACCTTGATTCAGCATAAATTTTCATTGTATTTTTAACCACCAAATATATTTTTGGGGAAGGCATGAGCTCATTATTACGTTAAATTATACACGTCGTATAATTTAAAATGTATTTCTGGAATGCAAGTTGCATACTTTTATCTTACTGTTTTCCTCATAGATGGCAGCGCAACACTAACACTGTTTGTATTTTTACCTACCAGATTTTGTATATAATTTTAAGAAATACTAAACTGCAATTGTGCCCGACAAGAGCAAATTTGTAAACAAATGAAAAAATGTGGAACAGCTTTGATATACATTCATTTGTGGCAACGTTTTTGACGTGTTTTTTATGCCGTCAAGGAAGAATTTCTTTGTAAAGCACCATTTTAAGCTGAGCGAAAAATAATTAAAAAATTAACGAAAAATTCTAAAAATCAAAAAAAAATCCACATAACTGATTATTTTCACTACTACTTGCAAGTATTTTCTTTTTTGAAAAAATCTTTCTTTTTCTGAAATATTGTTATAGAAGTTTCTCCAAGTTAAATGATTTAGTATTAGTTTTAAGTCTAATGGAGAACCAGGCTATATAAAATGAAAGTAAAAAAGATCACATTAATTCCAGCAAACTGGAGTTGTAAAGCATGGAAAATCAAATAGATAATGATTTACAAAAATTAATAAATGAGATTCAAATAATCGTGAGGTTGCCATAATCATAATAAAGCGAGGTTGCTGCTAATAAGAAAGCGTTGCCACAAGTCTTTATATCAAAGCTGTATCTAAATGAGTTGTCTATATTTTACAACATACCCTTTCCACTTTGAAAAATTGTTTCCAGATGTGGAAGTCTTTCACAAACACAAGATGTAAGTTTGACCATTCTTAGGACAGTTTGAGCGAATATTGGGCAGTTAAGGTATCCGACTACCTTCGGATAGGATTTTTGAAAATAACATCTTGAGGGACCGTCAATGGAACAGAGGTTGAACATATAATTTCAGTGTGAGAAGACTACAATAATGTCAGGTATCAGTAGTCAAGGTTTATTATTCGTTACACACACTGAAATCGATCTCCATACGCACATATGCAAAGCAATTTCAAGGATTGGAAATTTACCAACTCTTATCTCCTATTTCCTTATAATGAGGAACAGAAAAATTAATTAAAACTTAAGTTTACTATGATAGTATTTACCAATATAATGGTTGAATACTAAAAACTAATTTAACTTAATTCTTATAAAATGACTCATGTGTTATGTATCAAGCACGATTCTTTACAATAACGATCGTTATTTAAAAAAACATGAGCACAAATATCTGGCGTCAATGAGTTTAGGCACAAGCAAAACAAGAAATACAGAATAAGAAAAGTTTTTGCATTTCTTATCCCAATGTGATCTTCACTACCGAAGCCACTATAGCTTATTTGATTTTTTTTTTAAATTACCATTTGGCCACACTAAAATCTGTGATTCGATCAATATCAATGAGGTTTTGAAATTTGAACCGAATAAAACATTTACAAGTTATCATAATGCTAGTTCTGCAGATGATTTCAATTCGAAAACTGAGTCTTAGGCATACTACGAGAGGAGTTTTAAGTGTTAACAAGCCAGATGCTCTGCGAAGATTTTATTTCTGTTTTCCAAATGGGTTTACCTTACCTTATTTGTTCACAGATATATGTTGACCCAAAGAGGCTTGCACATTTTAATGCATTATCTAGCAACGAAGTTTTGACCAAAAAACCTATCGTGTGACTTGTTAAAGTTAAATAACACATGGTGAGGCTGGCCGCCAGCAAATCGGGCCACATTTGGGCCGGCCGCTGTCTGTGCATCCCTGCCTAAAAGTGTAGTTTACCGCAGTTTTGGCAGAGTTTGGCGAAACGCAGAAACTCTACCGCCATCTATAATTAAAGAAAAAAATTAAAATTTTATTTCGGAAAATTGTATAAACTACAAGATAATTTGTTTAAAAATAAAGTTTTTATGAAAATAAAAAAGATCTCTCCTCCATTTGTGTTTATAGCTCCAAATTATATCTTTCATACAAAATTATAATTTGATAATATGATGTTGTTCTATTCAATCACGTAATAGTTACTACAAATTTACTCGCCGAAAGAGAATTGCTTATTTTTCCCATACACTTTGCTCTGTACAGGTTTCCTCTGGACGCGTTAATATCCCTATCACGAAAAACAATTTTTCTGCTCAAGTGCAAAGGTTTTTTTTAGCCGAATTAGATGTGTTACAAAGCGTTATTCCATTGAAATTTCTATTTGTAGGTAGAGAGTTGAATTTACTTCGCACTGGAGGGGGGACTACTGGCAAAGATCCGGGATCTGTCTCGAAGGGAAAGTCCGAGGACAAAACCTCGTAATTTCGAATTACGGTATTTTTATTGGAGACCTCCTAAGAAGGATCAAGTGATGTTAGATGTTCGCATAATAATCTTAACCCTCCTGGTGGTTGTCTCGACAAAGGCATCACGTCTTTAGCAAAATTGACCAGATCTTGGTGAACACGATATCTCGTCAATAGAAGAAAAATAGCCAGATAGATTCATGGACGAGATATCTTGTCAATAGAAAACTGACCAAATCTTGATTTCGCCATCATCGAAACTCCGAAATATCATGATAACGAGATACCTCGTCATTAGCAAAATTGGTCAGATTTTGATGGTCGAGATTTCTCGTCAAAACCACTTGGAGGGTTAATAGTAACAGAATTCATTCCTTCATAAATTTGCTAGAAATCACGTTTTGTTGCGTACGAAGTTGCTCCCCCACGGCATCATGGCAGAGCACTCATTTATTTGTCTTCTGGAGCAGGTTTTAAATTATTTCCTTTAAACATTCAGAAAAAGTCGTAGCTTTCTCATCTGTCAATGTAAACTTTTTACATCTGAAAAAAATTATTCGCTTCCAATCTTCATTCTAGAATGACGTTTGGTCTATTTAAATCTGCCATCTATAGTGTTTTAGAAGTCGAGGTTTACTTATCATCTTTCATAATTTTCATTGGAATTTGAGTTTGCGCTTTTCCAAACTGCCGTGATATATTCTTGCTCGTCTAATCCGATATTTTAAGAGTATTTTAAAAGATTGTTACTCCAGAACGGCACATGAAGGCAAAATAAGCACATCTATTGGTCGAAAGAATCTAGGAAATATTTTTATCGGTCAAAAACGTCAAAACTGGTTAGAAATCCTGCAGGGATGACTGAAGGTTACAAAACGGATATCGAGTGTGAGCTCATCAGAGGGTTAATCGTTTGATCCTTTTTATTCTGTTATAAGCTTCTTTGTAACTGAAACATTGTGAATTATTTCAGTTTTATTTCTTACCAATATCCTCTTCAGATTCTCTAGCACTTTTGCCAACAGAATTTTTCATGCATAGCATTCATAATTCTTTTCCTCGTGGCATTGTTTACAAATTGAAAGCACTAAAAATCGGCATTTCCTCTCTTCAATCTCTCGCAGTAGTCAACAGCAATATTCACCCTGTGTTCATAGTCCGCATGTTCAAAAACAAGATTGACCCCTTTTCTACACATGATTTTTTAGACTATACAGACTATTCATTCACCAATTTGCTTTCATAACAGATGATTATATCGTCATATT
This sequence comes from Meta bourneti, assembly GCA_933210815.1. Taxonomy (NCBI): domain Eukaryota; kingdom Metazoa; phylum Arthropoda; class Arachnida; order Araneae; family Tetragnathidae; genus Meta; species Meta bourneti. The sequence goes on from OW119934.1 coordinate 35,309,007, forward strand.
TTTAAATACAATTAGTAGAATTCGCATATCGTTTCGCGATTGAGAATTCGAAAATTTTAAATGGTCGTATATACAATCATTTTACGAAAAATGACAATTGTTATTTTTAATACATGCCATCAATACAAAAATGTCAATATACAATAAAGTGGACCTTACACAAATAGCATTGTACAATGCCATTTAGTACAATACGCATGGCGCCATCTATTGTTTAAACTAAAGATGACAATTATCATTCTTATTTTAAACAATATAGATGGTACACCATTTGACACAAATAATAAAATTCGATAATCAGAGGGAAATTTTTGGAATATTTTGAAGAATGAAGGGGGGGGTGTTGGTGCTATTTGGTTTGGGTTGTTGGTTTTACTAGTTTCCATTGCTGTCTATCATAAATGTGGCGCCATCCATTGTTTAAATTGAATACTAGAAGAGGATGGCCACAAAAATCTTTAAATGACAGAAGAGAAATTAAAACTTTTATGTATCACTGATAGAAAGCAGTGGTTTCTAATTGATGTGGCATGGATTTTTATACAATCATACAATCAATGTATTTATTAAATTTATCTTGTATATTTTCATTTGAATATATTAAAATCATATTTTACACAATATATTTATATTTTCAGGAAGATGCAATTGTTGTAATTTGTATTATGTAATTAAGTGCATAGTTAATAAATACATAAGAAATACTAGAATTATTCTATATTTCGTTTGTGGTAAGTTGATTGTTCCTATCTATCAGTTGCGTAATTTAATTCTAAAACCCGTTAGAATCCTCATCAAATAAATTTTTGAAATTTAAAAAGCATCAAGTGAATTAGACAGAAAATATGTCATTGTAAATCATACAGTATCTCCTTGAAATCTTTGAGAGATTTGAGACTAAAATTCCTTGTGAAAAAATATTTTTAAAAGTATTCCCATTAAATTTATTGTATTATTTTCAGTCCTGAAAGCTAAGGTAAGGACGGATCTCATTTCAAATTAAAACGTTAAAAATGTATTTTATGTAATATTTAGAGAAATTATCATAGACAAATAATTTAGAATACATGATATTTTAAAACAGAAACCGGTATCCCGTATCATACCTTATCTCATAAAGCGGAAATAAAGTAAATCCTAGTTTCCAAAAATGTTTGCATGTAACCTTCGTTGCCATTTGATTATATTTTAACTTATTTTGCATATTTGGAATACTTGTTTTTGCATCCAACTACTTTAATGTTGATATTTAAAAAAAAATTGTTACTAAATTCTAACTGCGTCAGGTAAAAAAAAATTGCAAAAACGAAGAAACATTTTGATGTAGATTAAATTTGATATTTTTGTCTCAGTGGCAGTATCCTTCCAGGTGGTTGTCCCAACTAGGTACCTCGTCATTTTCAAAACTGACCAGATCTTGATGGACGAGATCCCTCGTCATTAGAAGAAAACTGACCTGATCTTGATCTCACCATAAAAAATCGACAATATCGTGCTGACGAGATATCTCGTCATCAGCAAAATTGGTCAGACCTTGATGGACGAGACATCTCGTCGAAGTCACTTGGAGGGTCAAATACTAATTATCATATAGATCCTCAATGGCCTGCGTAGCGTAACATTGATAATTCGGCATGCCGAGATTGGATCGAAATCAGGGAGAAATTTAATCCTAGCTTTAGCCTTATAAGACTAGATTCGACGTTATTTCTTTTCCTCCAAGACAATAATGACGTGGAGTGATTAACTTTCATTAATTACTACAGTTATTTCAAAACACTTTTCCTTTATTTCTGTTTGCTGATGGTATCCAGTTTATAGTTAATCAGTTTTACCTGGGGATCCGCTGAGCTACGGAAAGAAGCTGGAGCTTTCCGTCAAATGAGGAGTGAATGGAACTCTATTTCTCAAGACTTGTCCGCAACCTGTTGTACTCTCACCAGAGGATGGGTCTTGGCATGGACGCTGGCTAGCGTCCGCAGTTAACGTTCGGGTCACTCGTGCCTCTTAATAACAGCCCAGTTCGGTCATCCTCCGCTCACTGTCTCCTCTTCTGCCTTCGTTAGGGCCCGGTAGAAGGGGGCAAGACACCCCTTTTCGTTAGGACAAGGACCCCCTTTTCACCTCGACTCTCGCCAATACAGCGGAAATCCCCAAGTTCTGCTCATACATAAGAACAAGCAAGGGCCATCGAAGATCATAACATAACAATATATTGGGTTGAGCCTCGGTAGAAAGCATGGGGTTAGTGGAGAAGAGTTTGCATTGGAGGAATCTATCCCATGACAAACTCCATTAACCAATCCATAGTAAGTAACCTTTTGAGGCTGAAAGGATGGGGCATCAGCAGGTCTGGTTGACTTTTTGTAGCGATCGAGGTTGTTAAAATAGAAACAGACGTCTCACTAAGATTAGCATTATAAAAGCGTTCCTTTTGCTTCAGGTTTTATCAATTTGTTTTTGCCACCAAATTTTAATTTTTTTTGTAAGGTGATGCTGGGCTTTCATGGCCTCTACGCCACTATCAACGGCCAAAATTATTGTTTAAAAAAGTACGAGAATTGGAAGTTGGCGTCATTTTCTTTTACCTTTTCTTTAACAATTGATCAAATTATTTATTAAATACTATATTGAATTAAAGAAAGGCAAATAATTCATTAAATTATGTAGTTCCCAAAAATTCTCGCTTATTGTGCATATTCATCAATGCGTTTAAATACAATATATTCTACAGCCCTCCATTGTACCTGTCATTTAGCAACCTCGGGTGAGGAAGCCTGCATTGTTAAAAGTAAAATATGCAATTTTAAACAATGGCTTTTTAATTAAGCGATGATATTTTAGCAACATTAATTCAAGGAAATAATGTTATTTCAACTGTCACCTTGTAAAAAAGGATTTAATTTATTTTAGTCAAATTGTTAATTGCCCTAGACAATATTGTGCTTCAATATTAGCTGAGATATTACAAAATTGATCCAATTTTAAGACTACGTAAGTTTATGAAAGGAGAATGACTTCTAAGGAATTGCCATGATCCATACTTTGGAACAGACAAACTGTGTGCCATATCTACACCTTCATTTACCAACAGGGTTGGGATTTCTTACATCACTAACATCTCTTCTGGATCGAGATCTGTAGCCCTTTGAGCTTCATGAGATTTCCAAGAACACACAACACATATAACTAAATAACCACATAGTTTGGTTGAAATAATCCTAGGAAAGATTCCTCTTCAAAAAGGCCAAACTGGTAAGAAGTCGTGCAGGGAAGTGTAGGTTGCAGAACGGATACAAGCGTGTGAACCCCTAAGAGGATAGGCTTGAAGCATCTTTTGACCGCTTGATTCAACCACGTTTGGTCTTGCTTTCAAGAACTACTGAAAACTAATGCTACAGTTGTATTATGATACACAATCATCTCTACCGAATTGGCTTGTCAAATTCTCCGAATTGCCGTCTGTGTTGCCTTTCTGACACAACGGGAACTCACCTGAACAGTTGCCCTGATCTTACTGATGTGGCATTGAATAATACTGCTGATAGAGTTTCATATTTTATTTCTGTTTCAAGATTATATTAGGCTACCAGACAGAGAACTTATGGCGAAAAGGCTGAGATCTGGTGTAGGATAATAAAATATTATGCTATGGAGTATGTAGATTTCATTTTTTTAAAATCTGTAACGGGATGCTGACTTTCTAATCGGAAAAACATTTAAATTACTGAACAAAATAAACTCTCCTTATCTAATGCCACATTCCTTTTCTATTGAAAGCCCTACTGGCCTCCAAGAAGCACCAGCCTCTCGAAAATTACCCCATTTCCTGGTGGGCCTATCCGTGAATGGTACTGGCCTGTCCACTGGGCCTGTCCGTCACTAGTACTGGCCTTTCCATCACTGGTATTGACCTGTCCACTGGACCTCTCCATCATTGGTATTGACCTCTCCACTAGGCCTATCCATCACTAGTACTGGTATGTCTTCTTGGTCCTCCTGTCCATCACTGGTACGGGCCTATCCGTCACTAGTACTGGTCTGTCCCTCACTGGTACTACCTTTCCATCACTGATACTGGCCTGTACACTGGACCTGTCCATCACTGGTCACCAAGTGCACCGGCCGATGTATAGTTCTCCACAGCTTCCACATAGCCAGTGCACTCTTGCCTTACACCATTTGTTACTCAGTATTACAGTAGCAATTTTTTACACCAGCACACGCCCCTGTACTTGCCCCCAGAGATATTTATTCGTTTGGATAATTATGTAATTGTAATAGCAGCTTTGTCCTTTTCAAAACAATACCATTATTCAATTGATAATCGGTACCTCTGTTAAATACTTCGGCTACTTTTAATACGATGATTGGAGGAAGTCCCGCTCTTTTAACAACCCAAAGCACCTAGGAGGCAGCTCAGTGTGTAATCCACTTCACCACCTGGGTAGCTGATTGGCCATATTTCCTACTAAGCCATTATCTCTGGAATTGACGATGTATAACTCACAACTTATTCTTCCACAGCAATTAACAAGCTCAGTCAAGGTTTGTCTCACCTTCACTAATTTCTATCCACAATGTGATGTTATGTAATGGCCTCCTCTGGAGTTTATGTGATTTTTTTACACTAGTAAGAGTCAGAAGTTTATAGCATTTATGAGTTTCAGGCTGCTCGAGGGATTGTCTTGTTTCCTTGGCGTTTGGGACTTAGTTTCCTACTCGTTTACTTTCACGCGCAGCAGAATCAAATCTTTTCTCGGGTTCTTCCCATTGCGCTGGCAACCTGCGAGTTGCAGGCGGTGCAGATTCGATTCTTCCCTGGTTGTATTTATCTCTTCCGAGTCAATAAAGCTTTTCTTGTGTGAGTCCACGTCCATTTACTTGAATTTGTTGGGCACAGCTTGACCAAATGCTACCCTTACTCTATAAAACCCATCTAACCAACCATTCTTTGCGGTCTATTTGAGGTTGAGGTTGGTTCGGTTTTTATGGCACAAGGGCCATATTTGGCCATGCTGTACCAGGCACAAGACATACAATATCAAGTAATGGACATACACACACAAAGAAAGTTTTACTAACACAGAAGAGAGAAATACATCCAGAGAGGAATCGAAACTGCGCCGCCTACAATTCAGATTGCTAGAGCAGTGGGCATGCCCACTGAGCCCAGACGACTCTGACGATCTATTTGAACACACATTTAGGTATTTATTATACGTGATTGATTTTTTCAGATTAGCTTATAAAATGAACGTCAGATTTACGATAATTGTAGAATGTCGGTAATTATTGCCAAGATCTCAAAACGTTTATGAAATGAAAAGCTTTAATGAATAAAAATGTGATTAAAATAAATATCAGATTTGTCAGATACTTGTATAATTATCGGTAATTATTGCCAAAATCAATTGAAAGTTTCCGGGGGTAGCAAGTTGAATGATAAAAGTTCAACAAAACCAGATTAACAAGATCTCAAAAAGTTTTTACTTGGTGAAGAGAGGACTTGTAAAGCATTTTGATTTGTTTGATTCCGATTTTAAAACGATTAAGCAAGTTGATTTCTTTTGACTTGGTTGCCTATCTAATTAGCCCTCGTGTAACTAAAATTGACAATAGAATGACAAACCAAGCCTTTTGCTTAAACGAGTTGATTGATTTGTGGTGCTCATTCGCCACAACATCGCAAGTCAATAAATCTGCACGTTTTATCAGTGCTGACAGTATCAAATTACTTTTCTAATAAATTAAAGAACAGATCACTCTAGATCTTTTTAAAACTTTATACTAGCTGAAAATAACAGCTTTATATCCTGGTGTTGTTAAATAGTCATTGAAAATTTCACGGATTATCGGAAACACTTAAGACGTCCGTTCACCTAATGACTTAACATTTTTCAGTTTTATGAGTCTAGAATTCTAACTTAAGTGTTTTTTCGACACGGATGGACACAAAGAGACCTTTAGGCACCGGCATGTTTCAAAAGCTGTTTATGGGTATTATGGTTCGGAATCTTTTAAATTAATTTTAACAGTGTGCTGAAATTATCCTTTTCTGAAATCAAAATAAATGTACATTTTCAAAGTAGGTAGGTAAGTAACACACGGAGACAAAGAGCACAGTTAACTTTTGAAGATAATTTTTGCTACAGCAAATACGATGTTAAATGACAAATCTAAAAACATTATTTTGCTCAACTGATTACTGTATTCTATCTATTAAAATATAAATGATTTCAAAAAAAAATATTTACGTTTTCCTTTTTCCTGTTATTTATTTACTATCTTCTAAAAAAGTGAAATGGAAGTGTGTTCAAAGGTACAAGATGATCAAAGGATCATTTTGACTAATGTTTTAAGCTTATAGTCAAAGAAATTTTTGTGTTTAGATGAAGTTAAATTTTGAATTTGTCTAGATAAAGAGGAAGTTGTTCTTCGACGTAAGCGTCACTGCATGTAAAGATGAGAAATTGGTTGAAATTAAGAGAAAAACATGTCATGTGTTCAAAGTCTTCCCTACTGTTATCACGAAGTTAGGGCTTCTGCTGGGCATTAAACGGCTCTTTTTTTCTCGGCCTCCAGGTCGGGGGTCCAATGCAAGACCTTGATTCCTGGATATCTTAAATTTACCGTTCGCAGTGGGAAATATCTCGCTCCCCAACTGCTTCAGCCCTCCTTCTCAAGAACAGCTTGTTAAGATTCACATTTCAAAGCATTAACATCTCTTTCTGGCATTCCGTGGGTTCCCAATTATAAAGTGCAGCGCTTTTTGTCACCGACAAGAACAGGTTTCTATAATAGGGGAGGATTCTCACTCGGCCCTAAATAAACCCATAGATCCCAACTGAGACGCAACACATTATAAGCGCCTAGCGTGTAATAAAACACAGATCCTGATTGCTGTAACGGTACATTAGACAGGAATACTCTGTTTCTGTGAGGAGTCTGCTTCGGCTTGCGGCCTCATGCTGGAACAAATATCCCTGTCCATAACTCAAGCGTAGGTCATGGATTTATTCAGAAAACGAAACCGAAGAAAACAGTTCGTGGTTAACCCTCCAAGCGATGAAGTATCTCGTTCATCAAAATTTGATCAATTTTGCTAATGACGAAATATCGCGTCATCAAGGTATTGTCGATTTTTTTATGATGCCGATATCAAGATCTGGTCAGTTTTCTTTTAGTTTAGTGCTTTCTTTCAGTTTGGAAAAATTGGTAAGGTCTCTATTGACGAGATAATTCGGCCCTAAATAAACCCATAGATCCCAACTGAGACGCAACACATTATAAGCGCCTAGCGTGTAATAAAACACAGATCCTGATTGCTGTAACTGTACATTAGACAGGAATACTCTGTTTCTGTGTGGAGTCTGCTTCGGCTTGCGGCCTTATGCTGGAACAAATATCCCTGTCCATAACTCAAGCGTAGGTCATGGATTTATTCAGAAAATGAAACCGAAGAATACCGTTCGTGGTTAACCCTCCAAGCGATGAAGTATCTCGTTCATCAAAATTTGATCAATTTTGCTAATGACGAAATATCGCGTCATCAAGGTATTGTCGATTTTTTTATGATGCCGATATCAAGATCTGGTCAGTTTTCTTTTAGTTTAGTGCTTTCTTTCAGTTTGGAAAAATTGGTAAGGTCTCTATTGACGAGATAATTCGGCCCTAAATAAACCCATAGATCCCAACTGAGACGCAACACATTATAAGCGCCTAGCGTGTAATAAAACACAGATCCTGATTGCTGTAACTGTACATTAGACAGGAATACTCTGTTTCTGTGTGGAGTCTGCTTCGGCTTGCGGCCTTATGCTGGAACAAATATCCCTGTCCATAACTCAAGCGTAGGTCATGGATTTATTCAGAAAACGAAACCGAAGAATACCGTTCGTGGTTAACCCTCCAAGCGATGAAGTATCTCGTTCATCAAAATTTGATCAATTTTGCTAATGCGAAATATCGCGTCATCAAGGTATTGTCGATTTTTTTATGATGCCGATATCAAGATCTGGTCAGTTTTCTTTTAGTTTAGTGCTTTCTTTCAGTTTGGAAAAATTGGTAAGGTCTTCATTGACGAGGTATCTCGTCGAAACCACTTGGAGGGTTGAAAATATATTTGTGGGCTTGAAAATAGAGATTGGAATTAATATTGAAATTATCAGGCATTAAACCAAGCATTGTTGAGTTAACTGTTAAAAAGTACTAGTTTCATGTTAATATTAAAAGTATATTTTGCAAGTGAAAAGCCTTTTGATTCTAATATATTTTACTTAATATGAGAGTATATTCTAGTTTTTTCTGTTTCAGAACTTTAAACTATCACCACCAATCTTTAATTTGAAAGTTAGGGTTTTGTAATCTATTTAACATGGGTCTAAATATTTTACTCCCTGTATCAAAGTGAAAAATAAGAATTCTATGATCCTATGCAGGTTTACATATACTGTATTTAATTTTATAACTTCAAGGGGAGAGCATAAATTTTTAACTTTCAAGGAGGTCTTTGGACTGAAAAGATTGGGAATCACTGCTCTGGCCGTGTCGTGTCCTGTCCGGACGTCATCTGAGCGGACAACGGCTGGCAACCCTACAGAGGGGAATTAAGAGTTTGGGGTAAGGAGACTTGTGGTGGAGCTAGTGGTGAAGTTCTTAGAAATGGGAAGGGGAGAACGGCTCACTGGGCAGTGAGTGTCCGGTGAGGGATAACTTAAAAATTGCGCTCATCTCAGGTGTTTGTCTTTTCTAAATCCATTCGAGTGCGATATATAACGATATAACGACGCTTATATAGAAAGACGCGAACCCGTTTCTCCTTTTACCACCATTTCCCCTTTCTTTGATGAGACCTCGTCATTCCTTAGGAAGCTTTGAGATAACGTTTTCCGAACGCGCCCTGAGTACTAGATAGCAATCCATGTCCGTTTGGACACCGTTTTTCGCCTTTCCGCTCAGAACTTGTAACCTACTTGGGTTGAAGCTATTCGCCACATTTATTTTACACTAAAAAGAAAGCATACTTCCTTTCAAATAATCATATCCCTCAATTTCCTGCCAAGTACTCATCCTAAAATGTTTTGATACCAAATGTGTTTTCATATTTGTCTCCGCGCATATATTTAAACATGTTTCGATATATATATATATATATATATAAGATTGAGGAAACGTGGTGTGAAGATTACAAAAAGCGAGTGTTCCGTTTTTTGGAGGTCCTTGACCATGTGCCATGTAAGGCCAGGGGTATGTGAGTACCAAAAGAAACGTCTTTTTAATTCAGCATTGTGATTTTATCAATTTAAAATTTTAGGGAAATCCCATTTCAGTTTCATCAAATATTCTTACTGTGTTGAAGTAACAAAAATCTGAATTAGATATTGTGCTATTTTTATAATATTCTGAGTGTTGCTATTTTACATGTCCCTTTAATTGAAGTACCGTCTATTTTCTGTCTCATAGCTTCACATCAAGCCTTATTAATTTCTATTTGTTTAAGTCAAAGTATGAAAGGATAATAAATTCTGTTTTATTCATGCTTATTTTACTTGTAAATACACAGATATATATATATATATATATATATATATATATATATATATATATATATATATATATATATATATATATATATATATATATATATATATTGTACTAACCACTATGCGTATTATTATTACAACCCTCATCATCTAATTGATAGGCCCCATCATACAGCTCTAGCATATCTGGGAGCGCTTGCTGACATACATCCCTGGGTGAATACGGTTTAATTTTGTGTTCCTACCTCCTCTAAGTTGATAGGGAAGTATCACTGTATGTTCCTTTCATCACAGCACGACTAGAAAAAAGTTACACCCAGATAAATACAGGAAAGAAAAGGTAAAGTATCCATAAACAGGCGGCGGTGCTTCTATTCTGAATGGGATAACTTTAGAATGAAAGGCCGTCGTATTTCATGACAGCGAAAACCTTTCTTTTTGGCAAATATATTATTTAAACTTAAGCTGAATGTTTATGAACCTCAACTGGTTTAAAGTATTCTGAAAAGCAAAGAAAAGGAAACTAAGATTTTTTTCCTCATGGGTTGCAACATCTCGTTTCTGTACACAAGAAAAGAATATTTGCACAGGCTGCTTTCTTTGGGAAATTATATGCATTTAACCCTCCCGTCGAATAGGTTTGACCAATTTTGCTAGACGAGATACCTCGCCATCAAGATATTGCTAATTTTTTATGATGACGAAATCAAGATCTGGTCAGTTTTGCTAATGACGAGATATATTGTCCATCAAGATCTGGTCAGTTTTGCTAATGACGAGATATATCGTCCATCAAAACTGGTCAGTTTTGCTAATGACGAGATATCTCGTCAACAAGATATAGCCGATTTCTTTATGGTGACGAGATTAAGATCTGGTCAGTTTTCTTCTAATGATGATAAATCCCGTGCATCAAGATCTGGTCAGTTTTGCTAATGACGAGATACCTTGTCAAGACAAATCACCAGGAGAGGGTTAAATTCCTATAACAAAGTTCAGCAAAATCAGGTGCAGATGGTTGAGTTTATGGCTTTAAGTCCAGATGCGTATAAGCTGCTCCAAAATAAGGTCCAAGATCTTGTGAGAATAGTTACCTCTTTGTAAAGATAAGTTTACACCTGTACACATCTGTAACAAGTTTCATCAACTATCCGGCAGTAACTTCTAGAGACTACAGATCATATTAACCCTACTAGTGGTTTATCTTAGCGTCAAAACTGGCCTCTAGTGACCAGTTTCAGGTGCATAAACCTGTTTCAAACTGTCACCAATTCTGGACAAGGAACAATTCATTTTTCCTACTTGGATTTTCATTCCCTTTGAAGTAGTAGTGTAGTTTTGTCTAGACGAGGTAGCTCGTCATGAGCAAAGCTGACCAGTTCTTCGACGAGATATCTCGTCAAAACCACTTGGAGGGGTAATATCTCTGCACATAACTGTACGAGTGTTTATACTGACTTGACTAATTCATGGCATACATTTATCTCTGATCTGACTTCATTATTCAGTCATGCCATGGAGAAAATAAGTTGCTGCGAGTGTTCTCATTTAGACTTTCATTTATTCTTTCAATCAAGAAAAGAATAAAAACACGTTCGGTAGGGTACTAGAATGGATTAAAATAGGAAGAAACTCTAGGAGCATACTCCTAATTAATTAATGCATTTGAAATAGAAAATACAATATAATTTGTCAATTTTATGAGGATGAAACCTGAAAGTTTTGAGAAACTCATTTACAAATTAGGACCACTGGCACAAAAAGACTCAAAATTTCGAACCGCTTTTAGTGTGGAATGGGCTTAACATAGTTAGTAGTAGTTTATTAAAATTGTCAATGAATCAAATATAAATGAAATTGTTACGAAAACCAAGTCTAATGTTTCCTTCTGATGATCTTCGTATTGAACTACCTTTTAAAAAGGTAGTGCTTAGTGCTTTAAAATAAGGACATTTAGACTCATGAGTTTCATTAGTGTTTTTTCCTGAATTTTAATATACTTTGTTTCTACATGCCTTGCTCTTCACATGCTATAACTCTGGCTTTGAGAGGAATAATTCACAAATTCCACTCTGTATCACCAATTAACCTTCCAAGTAGTTTCGACGAGATACCTCGTCCCTCGAGATGTGGTCAATTTTGCTAATGACGAGATACCTCGTTGAGATAAAACTGCCCTATTATTCCATTACTCCAAGGGAGAAGAAGATCCAAGAAGGAAAAACAAAATGTCCCTTGCCCAGAACTGACGACAATTTGGTACAGGCTTTTGTATCTGAAGCTGGCCCCTACAGGGCAGATTTCGGGCACCAGGGGTTACTACACAATAAAAAACTATTTAATCTCAAAGATCCAACAACGAAATTTGATAAACTCCCAGACACTATCAGAAAAGTAGGTCAGTCAACGTGCGTCTGAAATTTCGTACTCGTAAGTAAAACAAAGCTAACTTTTAAACGCCTCATACAGTTATCCGATTACCCATTAAGGTGCCCACATCTAACCCGAGTGAAAGCAAAAGCTGGAATAAACAAGATCCAATATTCCTGAACCAGCGCAGCGGGTGGAAAAGCAACTGAGTGTCAGAGATAAAGCTCCTCCAGAACCGCTTAATCGATTACTCTAATTCCATAACCTCAAACGAGAAGTTGGCTGGGAAAAGTAACAAGTGGGGGCAAAAGGCGGGTTCTTAAAGGGTAAATTGTTACAAATATCTTCCCCCTTGTTCGCAGCATGCGGTCATAAGCAACCGAAGCCGGGTAATTACGTATAAGTAGATTTGCTTTGGCGATGCTGAGCTAGGTGGTGTCTGGAAATGCGACCAATTTGTTTTCGGTTGTCCCCTTTTCATATTCCCTCGTCGGATGTTTTCGCAAAAACGAGACGATGAATAGATGATGCAACGAATATTTCTTTGCTATCTCATTGTCTGGGGAACGCATCGCAACTTTAGTTGACGTCTTGTGAATTCTGAGAGTAGTGATGTAGTCTTTTATAAATAGAAATTAAAGTTTGCATGCTCAAAAAGTGAACAAAGGTGGAAGTTCTGCTTAAAGATGTTAGGTATTCATTCATACTATAAGTTTCACCTAACTTGAAGTTAAATTTATCTCAAAATCTGAGTACATACGCGTAGATCATTAGAATGTTTGGGTGTAGAAGGGCCTCAAAATGGAAAGTATTGATGTCAAATAAGCATTTTTTTAGAAAGTTCTCGTATGTTTGTTATATATTTTAGAAAGTTCTCGTATATATATTTATTTTGAATTGATTATTATAGTTTTCATAAAAATATTTTGTCTGCCGATCTTTTAATAAAATTTTATGAATATATTTTGGTCAACAAATCTGAGAATAATCATGAAGAGAGATACCTGCACCTATGGCCTCAAAATGCCCTGATTCACTAATATATCTAAATGTATTTTGGTCAACATACCTGAGAATAATCATGAAGAGCGATATATGACCTATGGCCTCAAAATGACTTGACCCACCACTAATATATCTAAATATGTTTTGGTCACCATACCTGAGAATAATTATGAAGCACGATACCGGAACTTTGGTCTCAAATGACTCTTAATAGGCCTATATATCTAAACATATTTTGATCAACAAACCTGAGAATAATCATCAGGAGAGATACCTGGGTATGCGACTACAAAATGACTCGATGCAATTCCACAAAATATATTTTGGTCAACAAACTGAGAATAATCACGAGAGATATCTGACCTATGGTCACACACAAAAAAAAAAACCTGGTACTTACTGACAACGGAATCATTTTCAGTTTCGGCGAACAACATCACCTCTTAAATCTGAAATATTCAAGCACAGCTGAATGAAATAGATGATGTCTATTTCAACTTTTTGGAGGAAGAGAGGAAATCGAGAATTGCGTTTTTGTTTTTTGTCTTTTATTCGGCGTCTAGTTAGCCGTACCTCCGCGTTCAAAGATCGTCACCCTACTGACACGGAGGTTAAACAGGTGCACGGGGGGTGGACAAGGGGCACGTCTTCAACAAATGACTTATGTCCGACCGCGCATCCAAAGAATGCAATAGTGCGCCTTCGTTTGTTTGCCACTTTACTCGACGAGAGAGAAAAAAACCACGGCGAAATAAAAAGACGGTTTTTTCTGCCGCTTCTTGGAGCCCCCCTATGGATGCTTTTTAAGGAATGGACATTTCTGACACTGTAGTAACTGAAATAAAGCGTTTCTGGTATTTAGAAGTAAGAACAATATTTTTAACGGCGTAGTGATTAAAGTCAAGTTGACGATTTTTGTTTGGGCTTGGGCTTATGAAAGATTCGTGAGCGAACTGAAGTATCGCCGCGCAGGCATAAGATGAAGGCTATGAACAGTTTGTCGGAATCTGAATAATTTTAGCATTTATAAAACACGCTGCTTATTTTGCAACAAGCAATTAGGCAAAATTTATTTCCTATAAACCAGCTTTCGCTATTTTTTTCCTTTACAAAGGGGTTGGTTGGGTTTTATGGTGCAAGGGCTCTATTTGGCCAATCTGCGCCAAACGCAAGACAACGTCAAGTAATGCACAGCTTTTACTCTTTTCCAAAGGATAAGAAGTATTAGTTATTGCGTAAGCGATAAGATCTTTGAAATTTTTTAAACAATTCATAGCGCAATCTTGTCTGTTTTTTACATTATTCATGGCACATGTTTAGAAGGAATTTTTCTTTCTCCTTAAGTTTTTTTCTCAAAATCACTTAAGGGAAATCTCTTCTAAAAGAATTTCTCTTAAGTAACTTTTGATGGTCACTTGCTGCAAGCGTTGAACACAAATAAGATAATACTGGACGCTGAATCATTTGTCTAAATTGATAAAATGTGCTAAAAATACTTAAAATGTATAGGAAAAATAAGATTTTGAGAAAGCAAAATGTGTGTTAAAAATCGAAATATATTTTTGTTTTGTTAATATATTTTACTTACCTTTTCTCTTTGAAACTTCTTTAATAATATTAAGCAAGAAAAACGTAAAGAGTTAGTAAAGTTAAGAAAAATAAACAGTATACTAAAATGTCTCATAGTAAACATGACAAAAGCATAAGTGAGTATCTGAAATAGTTAAATTAAGTATATAGATTTATGAACAAGGAAAGGTATCGCGTTACTTTTATTTGTTAATCTTTTTCAATCGCACAAATGTACTATTGGTTATTTAAAATCCATAACACATTGGAATTATTAGCATAAATTACGAGCATTAATTCAATTCTATTTAAGAGAATATGAATTACGGATAACACAAGTTTTAGTACCAATTATAATAATCAGCGTTCTCGGCAATTTGTTATTTCTGAAAATAAATCAAATCTAAAACTTGTTAAAAACTAAAGCTCCTTTTCATGTATAATCTCCATTAAAAGGAAAAATGAAAATTGAGAAGTATCAGTTATGTGTACATAGTTTAGATAGATTTTTAAATGAATAAACATAACAAAGTACGCGTACACTAATAGGAAAATTGGAATAAAGTTTTAGAAAACCGCGTTCAACTCATACAAATATGAGTAAATGCATAATCACACACCTGTAGTTATTCTCTGTGGAAAAGAAGAGGACAGCAACGGCAAGGCACTCAAAGATTTCACTTAAAATTTCCGACAAAGGACGTTTTTTTAATTAAGCCCTACTCGTGTAAAGGACTGCTTTGATTTCCTTTTTTCAGAACTCTATTTCAATCACTTCTGTGTCCTGTGCATGCACTTTTTCCAGAAGAAATGTATTTCTAGAATTGTATCAGAAAACATTTCTTCTGATGTTCATCACAGGAAATGTGTTTTCAGATGTGTATCGGTAGAAACATTTCTTTTGGCGTTTACCAGAAGAAACACTATTGATTGCACTGGTTTGTTTCTTAGTTCTTTTACATGTCTTCTACTTTCTCTTGGGCCGCGGTAGCCCGGTTGGAAGAGTAACGGATTGGTAACCGGAGCGTTGCGAGTTAGAATCCAACCAAACACCGTCGTGTACAAGGGGGCTGGTGCACGTAAAATCTGTCGTGGCCTCAAATGTCCTCTCGTTGGCGTTGTGTAGAAGTTTGGAGAGTGGGGTGCCAGCTCAGGTGTTTCCCTCGTTATCTGACCGTGGTTCAAAATTACATGGTGTTGTTGTCCTCGGCTCTTTCCCTTGGGGATTGATCCGGACCGTCACCAATAGCCCGTTGTATTGCTCCAGTGTGACGTTAATTAAATACCTACTTATCTACTTTCTCATTTTTTTGTATTTTTTCCACTACCATGCAAATGGATGTTTCGGTCTCAGCATGGTAGGTAGGTATTTAGTTAGCGTCGCACTGGAGCAACACAACGAGCTATTGGTGACGGTCCGGGTTCAAACCCGAAGGGAACTATCCGAGGACAACACCACGTAATTTTGAACCACGGTCACATGACGAGGTCACACCTGAGCTGGCACACCACTCTCCAAGCGGTCTCAGCATGAACAAATATGGAGGAAGGTTAACATTTTCACAAACAACAGATTTGTGAGTACCTTATTGTATAAAAGTTATAAAGACTAAAGAAAGTATTAAGTTATAAAGAATAGTATAGTAATCCAACCAAAATTTCAGACACTCAACAGAGTTGGTTCCTAATGCCTCCGGTGTAAGCCCTCGTAGCCAAAAAATGACCACAAGAGCGACAAACCAAACCAAACCCAACGCCTCCGCTCACAAGATGGATGCCCTCAAATCCCCACATCAAGTCTCATTAATGTTCAGAATTCAAAAGCCCCGTGATTATTATTTATTCGAAGATGAAAAGATTTATTATTTCGTCTATTCAACGCTTTGGGGTCCGAATTCTCTCCCTCTCTTGTAATTCTATAGCTCTTATTCTATCCAGAATTACACGGCCAGTATACAACGCGATCATGAGAGGTACGTCGTCACGGTCCAGTTAGTGCGTATCGGGAATTAGAGGCACAAGTGCCGAAGTTCACAGTTCGTACTTGCTTTTTCTTTTTATTAGACCACGACGGAGTTTTTCAAGTCGTCCCACGTTGAGGGTGGTCGCTGAAGAACCGTTTCCTATTCGGGGAACGGGACTTATTCGGATCTTGAGTACAGAGATTGCTGCTTCAGCTTACCATTGTCTGCGCGACTGTCTATACATACAGTACCGTCTTGCACCAGTTGGTAGAGTCGCGGTAGGTAGGCATTTGAATTAGCGCCGCACTGAGGCAACACGACGGGCTATTGGCGATGTTCCGGGATCAATCCCGAAAGGGGAAAGTCCGAGGACAACTCCACGTAATTTTGAACCACGGTCAGATGAAGAGGTCACACCTGAGCTGTCACCCCACTCTCCAAACTCCCTAAAATCTTAATTAATTTTGCATCAGTCCTAAGGTTAATCAACCGTGATTCAAAATTACGATCTTTACAAAGGGGGCTGGTGCATGATACATCTCCTCAAATGTCCTGACGTTGGCGTGGTGTGGAAGTTTGGAGAGTGGGATGCCATCTCAGGTGTTGACCTCGTCATCTGACAGTGGTTCAAACCTACGAGGTGTTGTCCTCGGATCTTCCCCTTTGGGATCGATCCCAAACCATCGCCCATAGCCCGTTGTGTCATTCAAGTGCTATGTAAATTCGGCTACCTACCTTAAGTATACAGACAATTCTCCAAGGTCCCACGGTATTACAGTAATCCTTCGATGTATCATACTTCTTGGGGGCAAGAGAAAAGTGCGATATATCGAGGGGAGAAGTTATCAGTAGGGTAGATAAAAGTTGCTTGTTAGAAATACCTAAAATAGCTCGAATTTTCATTCAATTACAGGGACCGCGGTAGCTCGGTTGGAAGAGTGGATTTGCAACAGAAGGGTTTCGAGTTCGAAACTAGATTCTAACAAAATACATCGTATATGTGGGGGCTGGTACATGTTAAATCTGTCTTGGCCTCAAATGTTCTCACGTTGGCGTGGTGTTGAAATTCGGAGAGTGTGGGGTGTCAGCTCAGGTGTGACCTCGTCATCTGACCGTGGTTCAAAATTAAGTGGTGTTGTACTCGGATCTTTCCTTCGGGTTTGATCCCGGATCGTCGCCAATAGCCCGTTGTGTTGCTCCTGCGCGACGTTAATTAAATATCTACCCCAATTTCTAGGAATTTGGTTTTTGAACGTTACCTATCACTTTCGTTGCTCCAGTGTGACGTTAATTGAAAATACCAATACCTATCACTTTCATTCTGGTTTCTAACGCGGCAGTGTTTCGTATGCTCAAGAATACATGCATTGATCACAGGTCGTTTGATTTTCAAAATTTGATTAATCTTAGGTGGTTTAATTAACGTCGCACTGGAGGAACACAACGGGCTTTTGGTGACGGTCTGGGATCAAACCCGAAGGGAAAGAACCGAGGGCAACACCACGTAATTTTGAACCACGGT
The DNA here is from genome assembly GCA_933210815.1 of Meta bourneti. Classification (NCBI taxonomy): domain Eukaryota; kingdom Metazoa; phylum Arthropoda; class Arachnida; order Araneae; family Tetragnathidae; genus Meta; species Meta bourneti. The sequence goes on from OW119934.1 coordinate 35,326,982, forward strand.
CGATTAATCTTAGGACTGATGCAAAACCAGGAATTAATTAAGATTTCCCAGAACTCAAACCAGGAAATCTTTGGAAAAATCAGCGCATTTCCAGTTACAAAATATTTCAGCACATTAAAATTCTAAATTGCTTAAGTGACTTATTAATGACACTCAATAGAAAAATAGATTCATTCTCGGATATATTTACGAGTTTAATCTTTGTTTTAAGTGGTGTAATTTTTATTTCTGATGAACTATAAATCTTTATATTGATGAATATTTAAATTTATGTTCGTATCGTTGTTCGATCTATTTCGTAGGATAACGCATTGTTTGTGATTGAAATACAGCAACAACAAGATCATAATTCATGTTAGAAATTTACCCATTCTTGAAATGCGGTCAAGGCGAGGTTCAAAATGCCTCGGTTGTTCGAATGATTAATGAATTGTATCTTTCTGTTCAGAATTTGACGAGTCTTGGGAGACTTAATTGCTTAGCTATCACCGCTTCAGACCCTGCCTATTTGGGTGGTAATGGTAATTAGTTAACGTTGCACTAGAGCAACACAAAGGGCTATTGACGACGATCCGGGATCAATCCCGAAGGGAAAGGTCCAAGGACAACACCACGTAATGCCTATTTGGGTACTTCTCATACTGGAACGGAACGCAAACCCACTAACAGTAGCCAAACTTCAATTATTCCTACTATTCCAGCAAAGTACTGAATTATTGCGCAATATTAAATGATAAGTTTCACCCTCCAAGCGGCACGCCCGAACCCAACTTGGAAAATTCAGTTGGAATACAGCCCACGAAAATTCGTGCATGGCAAAGCGGCTGACCGGAAAAATTCGGACATCTAACCCGTACAATTTGCTCACGAAATAGATCTCGTTCGGACTCTGGGAAGTCTCGCACGAATTTATTATTTATCTTGCGTTTGGCGCAGCTTGTCCGTTTTAGGATCTTTTACCATTAACCCAACTAACCAACCTGGACATCTCGCTGTTCGAAATATTTCGGGTCTACCGCCCGCAGCACAGAACGCCGTCCGAACTGTACTCGGGTGTGCCGCTTGGAGGGTTAAGGTTGGTTGTTTTGGCGTTTTATGGCGCAAGAACCATATTTGGTCAAGCTGCGCCAAACACAATTAAAGGTTTTAAAAGGGAAAAATCATTGGGAAACAGATATAACAATTTAAAGACAACTTACTGTCAGTTCCGTTCCTGAGTGGTATGATGGAGTTCTATGCACGTCATCACAAAAAAATAGGTGCGCGGTTTATAGACGGTCGCAGTATTCCTCCAACTTTAGCCCTCCTGGTGGTTGCCTCGACGAGGTATCTCGTCACTAGCAAAACTGACCAGATCTTGATGGACGAGATATCTCATCATTAGAAAAAACTGAAGAGAACTGGATCTCGTCATCGTTAAAAAATCGACCAAATCTTGATGACGAGGCATCTCGTCATTAGCAAAATTGGTTGGACGAGATATCTCGTCGAAACCACTTGGAGATTTAACGTTCTGAGGGGTTCACACGCTTATATCCGTTCTGTAACCTGCATCCTTCTTGCATGACGCCCTCAGGGACACGTCTTCTTTAGTTGTGTACGGGCATCACAAACCCGAGGTATCTGAATCATCTGTCCTCTCGTCTTACACTCGCCTACCCTTCTGCTTTTATTCCTGCCTCGTTGCTGTCTTGTGCTTGGCGAAGCTTGGCCAAATATGGCCCTTGCGCCATAAAACCAACACTGGAGGAAACAACCAACACACCAACCGTAAACACTGTAGTATGAGGGGTTTGGATTTTCAAAATAGAAACCAATCACGAGTTTAAAAAATAACTATTTAATCCAATAAAAGTAATTGCGGTATCCAAACTGAATAGGTTCAAAATTACGTGGTGTTGTCCTCGGATCTTTCCCTTTAGGATTGATCCCGGACCGTCACCAATAGCCCGTTGTGTTGCTCCAGTGTGACGTTAATTGAAATACCCCCCCCCCAAACTGAATACTTAAAAACAGTTCTCACTATTCATCCGAACACCACAAAACTATTTAATATTGCAATTTTGGTGTGTGATAGGTTGAGAATTTCAAAATAGAAGCCTATCACGAGTTTAAAAGTAATCCTATTAATCCTCAGGGGTTCACACACATATATCCGTTCTGAAAGTTGCAATTTTCCTTCATGACTTCTAAACAGTTTTGATTCTTGACTAATAGAATCTATCTAGAATTCTTCCAAGCTGTGGTTACTTAGTCATTGTGTTGTGTGTGTGTGTGGAATAAAGTAATACTACACTACTCGGAAATCTCGTAATACTCAGAGGGCTTAACAAAAATGTCCAGCAGATTTCCCGACATTTGTCTCAGTTTTCATACTTTACTCTTCTATATTTTATATTCTTTTTGCGATTGTGGCAAAAGTATGAATTATAAGCGTAAGACAGCACTTACGAATCCGGATATTTTATTAACTTTTATCGAAATATCCAGTCTCAAGGTTATTCTGTTGGAAAATCAAATGTTTAGAGAAAAGGGAGCGTCTTATTGAGATGTGAACGTGGACAGCTAATGGATATTGCTCCTGCTTATAGTTTTCGGTAGTATTTATAGTTATTTAGAATTTAATAACAAATGAAGGACAAATCAATATTTTATGTCATTTAGATGTTACATAGCTATGGCACTTTAAACAAATGACCTCTATCAACTCTTAAACAGGGTTGCAGTTGTTTAACCATCGAAGTTTAACTGATAACTTTTCTGGTGTAACTTGCCTATATGTGCATGAAATTTTAGGTAACAGATCTGACAGATCCCTGTAATGAATTAAACATCTTAGATGACCTCAGAGATAAAAATATGGACCTGTGGAATCAGGCGACAAAGGGGACATTCAACAGGGCCTTGTAATCCAAATCCATCTGCTTGAAAATTCTGTGGAACTATTTTATAACTAGTGAATGGTCAAATTAGATTCACCATAATAGTCTTTTACTGCACCACTGAAAATCACTTCATGAGATCGAACACCAGTAAGGTAATAAGTGCAACTTATTGGTTATGTTAATTGTCTGTTAAAAATATCACCCCACTCATTAACACTCTGATGAGGAATTTCTTAAACAATGAATGGGTCACTACTGTCTGTCTATCTCTACAGTTGCACCAGACCAAACTCTTCTGCTGTCTGCTGCAGTAGAAACGGACATATTATCCCTTTTACCATAAGGGATGATTGAAGAAATATATTCAAGTTTGTCAACATTGGAGCTCTTGATGACAAATCGGTAATATATTTGCTAAGACTTTTACATATCGCAGAGTACTAGTAAATAAGTACTATACTAGTAAACTATCTCTTTCCCCCGTGAAAACATTCGCGGAAAACAAAATAAAATTAATCCTCCAAGTGGTTTCGACGAGATATCTCGTCCATCAAGATTTGACCAATTTTGCTAAATACAAGATACCTCGTCAACAAGATATTGCCGATATTTTGATGATGACGAGATCAAGATCTGGTCAGTTTTCTTCGTCGAGACAACCACTAGGAGAGGTCATCTATCTAGAAGAGTCACTTTTACTCAAAACGAATAATCCCCTGTTTCTATAACGACCACCATCATCCAGACTTGGTGTTGCTAGCAGTTATCGTGGTAGACAGACAGTAGTAACTTATTATCTGATGGAGTTAATATCTTGGCAAAAGCGACATTCGTCGGAACAGATAATTACTAAGAAATCGAAGTTTGTTTTGTAGCTGACTTAAAAATTATGTCACAGACATTTAATCTCTTTTATAGCTCTATGAAGGAAAGAGATTGGTAGCAGCACTAATTAGTGGTTTCTCTGATGGGGTCAATATCATCTTAGCAAAAGCGACATTCGTCGGAACAGATAATTCCGAAGGAGGGTTGTTTTATAGCTGATTAAAAAATGATGTCAGACATCTAATCTCATTTGTGGATCTGTGGAGGAAAAGGATTGACAGTAGTTCTAATTAGTAATTATTCTCTGATGGAGTTGATATTATCTTGGCAAAAGCGACATTCGTCGGAATACATGCTTCTTAAGGAATCGAAGGTTTTTGCATCTGACTTAATACTCAGTTACAGAATCTAATCTCATTTGTGTATCTGTGGAGGAAAGGGATCGATGTTCATGCTAACAGTAAGCATACCAATTGTAACTCTAAAGCAACCACCAAATGAAGAAAAACACACTTTTTGATTTCCTTTTCACGATGGTCTTACCACATTGAAATAAGTGGTAATGTAATCATATTACGATATCAAGGTTGTCTGAATCATATCGATATCCAGACTGAAGTCTACTATTAGTGTCACAGGACAGAAAATGAGTTTGTAGGCGATTGACCTGTCACTGGACGTACATGAGAGTATATACTACAGTAAATAAGGAAAGAAATTTTGAAATATAGCTTTTCAGCTAAACTTCTTCAGTATAAATCATGCATTTCGAAGGATTCGGCGTTGTTGTAGATAATAATTTTATTTAATATTGTTACGCGTTGAGTAAGTTTAAATTATATTATAATAAAACAAAATAGGTGGAATAATAACTGTATGACACGTGGTTCAATCCAACCAATCCTCCTGAAATGTGTATACATCCACAAACATCTTAACAAAACGTTCGAGTATTGGAGGCAAAACGAATATAAATTGTATGTCCGAGTAACCAAAATATGTAGTTCACCAGTATAAATGCGTCTCTACTAGAGAAATTTTCCGACATTCTAAATAACGGTAAATTACAGACATTTTCAACACTGGTTAAGGAATACAAATTTGGCAGCCTTCTACATGATTTAACAACTTTTATTTGAGAGGGTAGGCAGTTAGTCAATTAATTTCGCCCTGGAGCAACACAACGGGTTATTGGCATCAGTCCGGGATCAATCCCGGAGAGAAAGATCTGAAGATAATGCCTCGTAATTTTGAACCACGGTCAGATGACGAGGTCAACACTTGAGCTGGCACCCCACTCTACAAACTTCCACACACTGACAACGTGAAGACATTTGAGGCACTACAAATTTAATGTGTACCAGTTTATTCGAGAGGGTGTAAACGATGAGCGCAATATTATTTCATTTGTTTCATAACATTGGAGTTCCCATAAACCAAGAGAAATAAATGAAAGGAAACACAAAACTGGGCTTGAAAATTACCGGTCTCCCAATATTGGAAAAACTGTTTCTGAATACCTGTTTTTTGTTTCACTTTTTTCTGTATTGAGTTATTGACTGGGTATAAATAAAAAACTTGAATCGGGTACTAGTTTCGTTCTACAATGAAAAAGATCAAATATGTAAGGGGATAAAATGAAATAATCTGAAGCTCTATTTTATGTATCATGCTTTATCCATAAAATACCTTGTGAGCATCATTAGACAATATTTTTAACGCGACATACAATTGAAACCTACTTCTATTCCGGAAGTATAAGTACAAATCACCAAAAGAAAACTGAAGTAATTTTTAACTCTGGAATATAATCATTTTTCTACACATGAATCATGAAAACAATAAAAAAAATAGAATAGCTTTTGGGGGAAATGTGGCTTTTCCTAACTTATGTTTACCGCAAATCCTGGTCTAATAAACCCTTATGCAGCTAAAACTGATTGTAGAGCTATAAGCCAAACCAAACCTGTGTCTCTCTCTATATAACAATAGACCTCACTGTAAAAATTGCTGTTCAGATTCGATTTCTGGTAGCGTTATGTCCCACACTGACGGCATTTGCTGATGCTGTCGTCCTACAAATTGATCCCTGATGATTGATTTGGGTTTTTTTTATGTCGAAATGCCATATTTGGCCAAGCTGCACCAAATACATGATAGACAGCGTCAAGTAATGGACATACAGATGCATACAAGCAGAGCTCTACTGTCACAAAAGAGAGGTAGGTAGTTAATAACGTCACTCTGGAGCAACGCAATGGGCTATTAGCTACTGTCCGGGATCAATTCCAAAGGAAAAAATCCAAGGACAACGCCTCGTAATTTTGAATCACGGTCATATGACGAAAACAGCACCTGAGCTGGCACCCCACTCTCCAAACTTCCACACCACGCCAACGGGAGGATATTTGAGGCCACGACGGATTTAACGTGTTTCCAGTCCCCCATGCACACGTCTTTCACTATACCGAGTTTCGAACTCGCAACCCTCTGGTTGCTAATCCGACTGGGCTACCGCTGCCCGTCACCAAAGACAGGAATACATCCAAGGAGGAATCGAACCTAATTGATTCCGGATCTCAAAAACAAAGCATTAAGAGCGAAATTTAAACATATCGATATTAAGATAACCCGTAATGATGTTTCGGTAATGGCAACTTTCACCACACTCCAAAACCGGTATTTAATTACCAGTTTTTAAACCCTACAAAATACCCCGAGCCCCGAGAGGTTCCGTAGATTGCGAAGATAATTAAATTACAGCTCTGGACCACTGTATATATGTATTTAAAGAGTAGTTAAACATTATTTCTGCTCATACCACCAGAGTGGGGGAAACCCCGACCAAAATATATAAACAGGGGACCACATACTTAAGGTTCATTTCTCTTTTTATTTGGGAACAGAGCTTAATGCTATAAAAACCCCTATTATCTCTCGCTATCTGATCTTACCCAGCTCTTTTATGCATCGGAGTTCATTTTACTGGGAGCTCACTGAATCGTAGGTTTGTCTCCCTCTATATTCCCTCTCCTATGGAGTGTAAAAAAAGTCCTAAACGAAAGTCATGGAATGTTAAAACAAGCGTGATGTTTCCCCACAGGTATAAAGGGGAAGTGCCCAGAAAAGACTGTTCAGCGTTTTCTACGCGTTTTGGCACTGGCCTCTCCCCTCGACATCATGTTTTATATTTATAATACGATAAGTGAATCTGCCGCACAAGGAATCTTCGAATAAAACGGTCTGTACTACAAGCCCCGCTATACACAACTAATGACCTAAAGCTCAAGGGTCAAATGCCACAACCACAATCAACTGCGTGCTATTTTGACAGATAGAGGATGATAGTCTTGGTCTGCCAAGTCGTTAAGGTGTATGAGGAAAATATGCTTTACCGCAGAACTGAAATGCTTTGTCAACGGTACTTCTTGTACTTGTTGAAAATAAAAGTCTAGAAAAGCTGAATGAGGAAATCATGTTTACAAAAAATGAAATACTTTGTCAACGGTACTCCTTGTACTTGCTTAAAATGAAAGTTTTAGGAAAGTTGATTGAAGAAATTGTTTTATGTATAACTGAAATGCAGCGGTATTTCTTGTACTTGTTGAAAATGAAAGTCAAGCAAAATTGAATGAGGAAATTATGTTTACATATAACTAAAATATTCTGGCAACGGTACTTGCACTTGCTTAAAATGAGTGTTTTCAAAATTCATTGGGGAAATTGTGTTTACGTATAATTGAAATGCTTTGTCAATGATACTTCTTATACTTGCTGAAAATCAGCGAAGTTGAATGAGGAAATTATGTTGTACTTGCTAAAAATGAAAGTTTAGCAAAGTTGAATGAAGGAATTATATTCAAATATGAAATACTTGTCAACGATACTTGCTGGAAGTGAAAGTCTTAGCAAAGTTGAATGAGGAAATTTTGTTTACATATAACTGAAGTACTTTGTCGACGACATTCCTTGTACTTCCTTAAAATGAAAGTTTTAGAAAAGCTGAATGAGAGAAATTGTGTTTACGCAAACTGAAATGCTTTGCCAACTGTACTTCTTGTACTTACTGAAACTGAAAGTTTCAGCAAAGTTGAATAAGGAAATCCTGTTCACACATAACTAAAATGCTTTGTCAATGATACTTCTACTTGTTGAAAATTAGCTAAGTTGAATGAGGATATTATGTTAAAACTGAAATGCTTTGTCAACGGTACTTGTAATTGCTGAAAATTAGTAAGATTTTTTAGTAAGATTTTAATTCTCCCTGTCCAGTGAAGACACAATTTTTTAAATTTAAAAAATATGTACGAATACAAAAACTACAAAGAAACCCAGAATTTAGTTCTCTATTTTCGAAAACCATCTGCAACAGCTTATGCATAATTAGTTTGACACGTTCTCTATTACGTTTGTTCGTAATCGGTTCCAAATCGGTGTATGTATTGAATTACCCTAATATGTCTCCGTAGTATGCAAAATCAAATTGTGCTGTCAACTTTTACCAAGTGTTCACCACAAGGGCAAAGATAGTTATTAAATTTAGTTTGATATGTTCAAAAATGCTCTACGTGATGCGATTATTTGTTTATGTAGAAATATGTATTTTGTGTGTGTGCTACATTTTGCATTACTTTTTGGGATGAAGTTGAGAATTAATCTTCCTTTTTTACTATTGTTCCATCAAATTTGCCATTGTATCTTGAATTCTTTTCTGATATTTTTAACCTGCAAAGTAAACTTTCTGACTGGCTGTACCAATTTGATGTCTGTTTAAATCAGTTTTTATTTTAAAGAACTTGGTGATGGATTTCAGTTTATGCTTAGAAATGTATAATTTTGTATTAAAACTCTAATTAAATATAAAATATTTTTTCGTTCTTCATATATTCAAAGATTTTGAAACTCGGAAATTTAGAAACCTTTTTGTGTAGATCAAATTTATGGTTTTGGTTGAGAATGTAAATATTTTAGACGAAGCGCCTTGTGAATTTTTTAGCTAATTTTAGTTCATACGTAGTTGTACGATACGCATTTTCATAGTTTATGTATTTGTCTGAAATATGTTCGAGTTATGAATTTTAAATGTGCGATCCAGTATTTCAAAAAATATCAAGTTCCAGTTGTAGCTTAAGATTCTTTTGATAAGTGTCCAAAGGCAAGGACTGTTTTGTTTCATGCTTTACATTTGCATTCTTTCCTTGCCTTATTCAAAGAGATCAGAATAAGAGATTACAGGAGACGAATTGAGAATGGCAATGTTTATATTTTTGGTTCGTTTCACGTCAAATTCCAGAAAGCGGAGTACCTGGTTTGAAGTAGACAACTGGGGTTTGAATATATGATACGTGTACGACAATCGGACATTTGATATGTTGTTTAATATTATTTATTCTTCTAATGGTAAAGTTCTCTCTCTCAAACATGAAATCGAGTGTTTTGAATAAGTATTACCTTAATTACATGGTCTTTTGCTGTCAGAAGCTTCTTTACATCAGACAAGATTATAATCTAAAGATGAAATTCCCACTTGTAAAGGGTGAGCCGCATTGAAACGATAATTATTTTAACGTCAAGTATTTACTTGACCATACCTACAGCCATGACAAGGACTTAAATTTTTTATTCATGTATTAAAGGGACCTCGTTTCTCATCATTATGAGAGTGTTGACTAACTAAAAAGTCTTGTCTTAATAGATGTCTGATCCATCTAAACGTGAAGCAGCTTGGGATTTACAGAGAGGCAAAAAAGTATTGGAGAACAACCAACTTTCGATAATTTATGAAAAAGTATGCATGTTTTTCCTTAAAGTAAATTTTTTTCGTTACATAAAACCTCTTAGGACTAAACAAGATGTACTAATAAAATTACATAAAAATAAGGAAGTATGAAATTTTGTATATCTTGTGTTCATAATGAAAAGAAAGGCACTTTGAATTAAATGAGTTTTTAAAATCGTTAATGATAAAGTTAATACCTTTTGGGGACTAATTTACGTTTGTTGACTTCTCAACCTAATTGGCCTGGATTTTGAATGATTTTCTGATCTGAAATTATTGATTCTATTTCCCCCATTCTGCAAAGAGGTATTTTCAAAGTTAACGTTCATAGGAAATGTTAAATTTGTTAATTCTATATTGCAAATAATAGCACATATTTCCAATGGGATTGAGGTCTGGACTTTGCACATGAATTATTATGACTTTAGATAGTGGTATAGGGTCTAATGAGCAACAAATATGGATATTATGCGTCGGGTGATCTTGATAAAATTTAAAATTTTACAATATAAGCATTTTAAGCACTTTCTTTTAACTTTTCTTTTTCGGACTATTTGACCCTCCCGGAGGTTGTCTCGGCAAGGTATCTCGTCATTAGCAAAACTGCCTAGATCTTGATTCATCATAAAAACGGTAATATCTTGTCTTTAACAAAATTGGCAGATCTTGATGGACAAGACATCTCGTCCAAACCACTTGGATGGTTAAATACATTAATTTCACCCTTTTACATTCAATCAAATGTCAATTCTAACTCCAAGAAAGCATTAATACATTACAAGATCTACCATCTCCATTTCTTAATGTGATATTAAGAGTTTTTAGTTCGTGTTCAGTATTGGGCTTTCAGCACTAAAAAATATTGAACCTAGATTCATTTATAAATATAATCGAATTACAGTACTAGAAGTTGATTACTGTAGGCCCCATAGCGAATTCTCTTTTCTCTGTGTGAAAACCGTTTGATTAACTTTATTTGTGCATGGATTTTTATCTAGATACTTGACCATAAAGTAGAATTTTCTTGCAAATTTAGCATTAGGACTTTTTAAACATCCGTTGGGCTTCAGAAGTCAACTTATCTCGTCTGGTTTTATGGATATAAGGGATACTGCTCATGATACACCTCTTCACATTCACTGGCATACTTTGGACATCCTGTTCGTGGTTTGTTTTCGATTAAATATTTGTTTTCTGATATTTGAAATTAAATTTTGACTAGTGTAGACTTGCTTGCATTCAACAGTTCATTGATATTTCTCAGATTTTCCACCTTACAGGGAAAAATAAAGTTTTCTAAAATCGACAGAAATCTTCCATTTTTGGGACCCATATTTCCAAATTGACTATTTGAAATCACCAATTTCGTTTCTAAAATATTTTTAAAAGTATAGTTTAATCCACAGTTTTCTTAGAAATTTGCCTATTGTAATTTTTCCAGACGCCCCAATACTTTTGTGATCACAAATTTTAATGTGAATATAGAGTAAAATATTGTATTTTTATTTTAATTTAATTTTAACTGCCCAGCTCATTTAGTTCATGGAAGATACCGAATGAAATGAAACTTTTTTTAGTTTGATTCAATAGTTGCTGATTTGTAATTAAATGCTTGAATATCTGTTGTGCCCAATACTTTTTGAGGCACTGTATATCAGTTCTTAGCTTAGATATAGAAATTGCCGCATGAAATAAAAATAAAAATTTTAAATTATTAATCACAAAATTAAAAAAAAATTAATTAAAAAATTTAAAGAAATGTGTATTTTTTTCAAATTTAATTTTTGTTTGCTAATTATGCAATGTACAGAAATTAAGTATAACTGTTTAGATGCAAAGAAATAAAAAGAACATTTTTCTAAATTGCAATGCGCGTCAATTTTACCTTCCAAGTGATTTAGACGAGATATCTCGTCCAACAAGATGTGACCAATTTTGCTAATGACGAGATACCTCACCATAAAGATATTGCCGATCCTTTGACGATGAGATCAAAATCTCGTCGGATTTCTTCTAGTGATGAAATGTCCATAAAAATCTGGTCAATTTTTTTCTAGTGACAAAATATCTTGTCCATAAAGATCTGGTCAGTTTTACTAATAACTAAATACTTCATCGAGACAACCCTCAGGAGGGTGAAATGTGTTTCTCTCCCATGAAATTCAGAACATAAGCATTTTCTATATAAAGTACAAATATTGTAAAATGCAAGCTGAATATTGAAACAATTGAGGAATTGGCAAGAGGAGCACTGATTCGGGAGGGAGTTCGGATAAAATTTAGGGTGGGGATTGTGGCCTTAAAAAGGTCTAGCAACGCCGATATTCCCCATTAACTTAATATAGAGGAAAGATAAGTTGGGAAAATATCAGGCAAGATGGAAGTATGAGAAATTTGAATCGTCATTCAGACTTACAGAGTGCTGCAATAGGGGTTTGGAAACTGGTTCAGGGTCCCGGCGATTTACAAGCCCAATGTTGTTCAAACTAGAAATGATTGAAAAGTTTACATTTCTACCAGCCTCGATTGATTATATCTGTGTGGTGTGAATACAAAACTCTTCGAGAATCTTTCCTTCACTTCCAAAAAATGCCCTTTTTTATTTCAGTCCCTGCCTCTAACGAGTTCATTCACGGTGCTGTACATACAGCTTTGTTAGACTACAAAAGGGTTTTGGGTCTGTTGGTTGCATTGAGTTTTAAGGCGCAAGAGCCATGTTTGGCCAAACTGCACCAAACACAATAGACAACGTCAAGTAATGGACACACACAATGAAAGTTTTACTGATACATAAGAGAGAAATACACACAGGGAGGAATCGAACCTGCATCGCCTACATCTCACAGGTTGCAAATGCAGTGGGCAAACACACCGTATTCCCGCAATTGTATAAGGAAAAGAGAAACATTCATACATTTGAGTAACTTATACACTGAGAACTTGGGATACATTTTTATTTCATGAAGGGCCCGTCCTATAAGCTGGTATTACTTAACTAGCGCAGTGGACAAACCCACTGAGCCTCGGCGGCCATTAAGGATTTTGGGAAGAATGGTCAAGACCTATGCGAACCAATCAGTCCAATGTTCAAATTGAAAACAGATTAGAAATTTCGGTTAAATTTTTTATCAGCCTGACTGTTTATATCAGTGTGGTGTGAATAAAAAACGTTCAAAATTCCAGTTTGCAGTTTTATCAGCCTCGATTGATTGCATCTGTGCAGGGTGAATACAAACTAATTCGACAATCGTCCCTCCGCTTCCAAAAAATGCCCTTTTCATTTCAGCCCCTTCACCTAACGAGTACAGAAATACACTAGCGTAAAACCGAAACCGTTTGAAAAGATTTTAGATATTTATCCATATTCCTCCTCAACCGAGCTCCAAGCCATAAAAGCCGAAAAAGTTTGTACTTTAATCAGTTTCGATTGAATGTGTGGTGTGAATAGAAAATAATTTGAGAATTTTTCGTTTCCAAAAAATGCCCTTTTATATATATTTCAGCTACAACCCCTAACAAGTTCTTGCATGATACTGTAAAACACCCGCGTAAGACTTCCAAAGGGTTCTGGAAAAGGGGTTTGGGAGAATGCTCCAAGACCCAGGCGAAACAACCGTTTCAATGTTCAAATTAAAAACTGCTTCAAAATTCCAGTTTGCATTTTTCTCATCCTCGATTGATTGCATTTGTATGGCGTGAATGCAAAATAATCCGAGGATCTTCCCTCCGCTTTCAAAAAATGCCCCTTTTTATATACCAGCCCCTTCCCCTAACGAGTACAGCAACACAGCCGCGCAAAACCGAAACCGTTTCAAAAGATTTTAGATATTTATCCATATTCCTCCTCAACCGAGCTCCGAGTCATAAAAGCCGAAACTTAAATTGAAACCCAAAAAGGACCTCTTTCTGACCCGCAAAGGAGAAAAAGAACGTCCGATTTGTTCGAAGACAGCCGAGATAATACATCGCTTCGGATTACAGCTTAGACAGGCATTTTATACGACAATCATAAAGTTCGTCCATTGTTCAGCCGGGTCCGTCTTCTGCCATTAGTTTATCTTCCTGTCCGTATGAGCGTGTTCAGTGAAATAAAGATTCAGCAACATTGAAGTATGCAGCTCCTCCAAGACGAGCCTGGGGAGAAGGAAGTTTGGCCTTTCTGGGATATTTACGAGCGAAAGGGGATTCGTGTTTTACGTGGAAAACTCGCACAATGTATTACGAGAGGTATCATGGAATTAGACCAGTGATAATGGTGATAAAACCAATGCGATTGTGGTTGTTTGCTGTTATCACCCCGATCTTTCGAGTCAGGATGCGCTCAGTTTTTGCGGCCAATTTTATGGTCGTCTCCGAAATAATGTTACTTATCTCCTAGATTGTCCTTTAGATAGGATAGTGTTTATACGAAAATGCCACCTTTTTGCCGTTATTGGAATAGAATATTTTTTGTTTAGTGCTGATGCCGTTTCAGAAGACTCGTCGAGACTTGACGTGTCACGAGCAGGGTGATAAAAAGGACAGGCTTAACGCAAATGATCTGTAAATGTCTATCATCTGCGACAACTCGAAACGGCAAAGAATATGTGGATCTCGTACCTGGAAAAAGATGGACGTTGGATATTGAAGAGATATCTCTTATTTGTGTGCTTTCAGAACAGTAAAAAGGCAGAGGGCAGTCGACCTTGGGTCAGTCGATTTTTGAAAAGGTGTGAATGTCGATCACTGTTGATGGTTGCACTCGCGAAATCGTTATCACTGCTATTGCTTTCGGACCGAAAGATAAATTTCGAAACAGACTCCGCACTAAACGCCAGTTGTGGAAGCGCTTTGTTTACGTTCGAACCTATCCCTAATTTAAAGAATAGACTCATTCAAAACCACATGACTCCAGTGACAACACGCCGGAGGTTTTGGGTCAATCGAATTTGAAAAGGCGTGAAAACTTGTTAAAAAGCCGCCATACGCAAAACCATGAATGGTGATCACCGTTGGTTTTCCCCACCAACTTGTTATCACTGATATCGTTTTCGGCACCGAAAGGTATATTTCGAAGCAGAATTCGTGCTAAAGACGCCAGTTGTGGAAGCGCTTTGTTTACTTTCCAACCTATCCCTGATTTAAGGAACAGATTCGTTCAAAACCACATGACACGAATGCCAACTCCAGGAGCCGGTATAATCAAGTCTCCCTGCAGTTAATTAACTTAATCTATTTTAGTATCAGAGTATATTATATGTGCTGGCTTGAGAAGTGTATTAAGCATTTCATGCTTCAGACTGTTTCTTTTAATCCAGAAAAATTTATTTTCTATTGCAATACTTTTCTTTAGCGATTTAGGATTTTCCTTATGGTTCTGCATGCGAATATATGTTGGATATATGTTCATCCATTTCCTTGAAAATAGTGTTAGCACATGAAAATACTCTTGTCTACAGATGATCAAAATTTATTTTGTGGTTTTCTCTTTTATGATGCACGTATTAAATCTAGCTAACAGAATAGCATGAGTCCAGCATGTGCCGTTTAGCTGATAGTGCTTTGTTTTTCAAGTTTTGCACCGACCGCCTGCATATACTTCGTGCTATCTTTTGCTTTTCTTCTACAGAAACCGAAGCTAAGTCTGCTTTCAGGGAAAAATATGGTTATTTCGAAAGATTTACGCAGTGATCCTACACATGACTACCATCGTAAATAAAAATAGCACCTTCAAACGCATATTAAAAGTTATGAAATCGCCGATGAATTGTGTTATACATAATAGAAAAATGTATCTACGAATTTTTAGATTTACTCTCTTACAGCCACATATATAAGGAGATAGAGAAGTGTTACGTAAAGGCATGAGATTCTAAGATAACCTTTCGAAGTGCCCCTATGCTAAAAAACACTTTATGGGGAAAACTTATCACGTTATATTAATGTGTGTTGCACGCAACAAACGTTTAATTTTTATGAAGGTGATGGGACTTCTAATGTCTCACTGCCCATTTAGAGCA
This sequence comes from Meta bourneti, assembly GCA_933210815.1. Taxonomy (NCBI): domain Eukaryota; kingdom Metazoa; phylum Arthropoda; class Arachnida; order Araneae; family Tetragnathidae; genus Meta; species Meta bourneti. Next base: position 35,342,470 of record OW119934.1, read on the forward strand.
CTTTTAGATCCTCAGAATATTAAATAAGAATATTTATATACCTTAGCAGCCTTATTTACCGAGAACATTTATAAACCTTAGCAGCCTAAACATATCTCTAGAGTATTTTTATAAACCTTAGTGACTTTAATATACTTCGGATATTTATTTTTACCTTATAAGCCTTAATATGCCTATAGTATTTATATACCTTAACATCTTTAATATACCTCGAATATTTATATACCTTAGCAGCTGTAAGAGTATTTATATATCTTAGAAGCCTAAATATATCTAGAATATTTGCATACCTTAGAAGCCTTAATATACCTAGAATATTTAATTTACATAAAATAAGTTATATTATCTTTCTGATTCCAGTCCCTTAAATAAACTTATCTCATTTTCTTTTTCTAAGAGTTTACGTTTTACGTTTTACTCTTCATTTTATCTTAATTCCTTTATCCCTTTCAAAGGCATTGGAACATCTGGCTCCCCACCTCCTTGAAATGGCTAAGTATAAGTAAATAAAATTTTAATAATAAATATTTTCTAGATAGGCTGCTAAGGTAAGAAGTATTCGAGGTATAAAGTTAAGATATATAAATATTCAATAATATATAAAGCAAAGATTATATAAATATTCTAGGTATATTAAGGCTGCTAAGGTACATTAAATGAAAAGGTAAAGAAAATAAATTTTGAATAAGATAAAGAGAGAAAAGAGGTATTTGAAAAATAAGAGGCATGGTAAATAAGTGGAGAATGAAATAATGCATTCTTTAATGCATGTTTTATGTTTACTTCCAAAAAATATATTTTAGTATTTAACTCATTCAGAGCAATTTTATATAAATATATTGTACGTAACTTTAATTACTTAGAGCGACATTAAAACAAATTAAGATCTTGTTACTCTACACAAAACTGCTTATAAAGAGAGCTGTATACGAATATTTTGTTTTTCCCTTCCTATAGTCCTAATAATTTGTAGCTGTATTAACACGGAAGATTCATGCCGAGATCTTCCGTGTGTTTCGCAATTCCCTTTCAGCATTGCATAACACTCTACCGAAAGAAAATAATCGGTCATAAAATTATCGAGTAAATAAGCTCCCAAATTATATCTAAAATCAATTAGACATTGTTTCCTTACCTGACTAAGCCATCTAATTTTCATTCTTTAGTCTCTCATTACAAGGTCTTTTTTAGGAAAAAGCAAGCAGTCATTACCACACTTAGTGTGTGATTAAACATTTAAGTAGCAAGAATAGGACAGCTGAAGAGAAATTGGCTTTTCCGGCAATTAAGTCATAAGAGAGCGGGCTGGTCTTGGACACTCCCCATTTTCGATTCAGATTGCACAGGTGTCAATATTCTTCCTAAAGATATAATTACGACGCCGGGCTTACAACTTAATTACGAGACGTTTGCTATCGCTGGGCTTTGACTGCTTTGGCAGTGGGGAATTCGGAAAAATGTTTACTTTCTAACAAATGAATGACTGAAACTTAAGAGTGCACTGATTTTCCATTGGTATTGAGACGTTTGCAATAGGTGGATTTGCTTTGGCAGTGGGAAGTTCGGGAAAATGGTTGCTTTCTAACAGATACATAACTGGAACTTAAAATAAGACTGTTTTCCATTGGTATTGAGACTACTTTGGCAATGGGGAATACGGAAAAATGGCGTTTCTGACAAATGAATGACTGGAACTTAAGATAAGACTGATTTTCTGGTATGAAGACGTTGCTATTGCTGGGCTTTGACTGCTTTGGCCAGTGGGGAATTCGGAAAAATAGTTACTTTCTAACAAATGAATAATTGGAGCCTAAGACTGATTTTCCATTGGTATTGAGACGTTTGCTGTCACTGGACTTTGCTTTGGCACAGTAGGAAATTCGGGAAAATGGTTGCTTTCTAACAGATACATAACTGGAACTTAAGATAAGACTTTTCCGTTGGTATTGAGACTGAATGCTTTGGTAAAGTGGGGAATTTGGAAAAAATGGTTACTTTCTAACAAATGAATGACTGGAACTTAAGATAAGATTGATTGTTGGTAATGAGACGTTTGCTATCGCTGGATTGACTGTTAGGGCAGTGGGAAATTCGTAAAAATGGTTGGTTTCTAACAAGACTGATTTTCCTTAGGTATTGAGACCATCGACCTTAAAATGAAATAGACGGAGGCATGTGTCCGCAGCTTCACGTTATTTCTTCCAGTTGCTCGATTTGAAGATCTCTCACGTGGTTGTGGGTAAAAGCATGAATCCTAAATTACTGATTGGTTAAAGTGATTATCCACCGTAATCAAAAACACTAGATTACGCTTCCATAGCCAATCGGCTAAGTCGATTTGTGATTTACCCTTCAGAGATCTTACGACAGACTCCACCCACATGATCCGTCTATTTCATTAGAAGGTCGATGATTGAGACTTTGGCTACTTTGGCATAATGGGAATTCGGAAAATGGTTGCTTTGTAATAAATACATAACTGGAACTTAAGACCGATTTTCCATTGATACTGAGACGCTTGCTATCTCGGCTGACAGCCTTGGTTGTTGGGAATTAGGAAAAATATTTATTTCTAACGAGTGAATGACGAACTTAAATTTTTGCTGATTTTCCATTGGTACTGAGATGTTTGCTACCTCCAGGCTTTGGGACTGCTTTGGCTGTGAGGATTCCAATATTTTTCTAATTTTAATATCAGATGTATGAGAAATTTTACTTGGAAGAGTTAAAAGGCTGGGATTAACATGTTATGTCACACTCCACGGATAATTGTCAACTAGAGACGACAGTGTTGCTTTAACTGAATGTTATTTCGTTACCCTATAAGAGAGAATGGAATTTGTATATACAATTGAATAAAAAATACGAAAATCGTATCAGTTTGATATCGATTAAAAATTCAAATTTTCTCGTTAAAAAGGATATTTTTGGTAAAATCTTGAAATTTTTACCGAAAAGTGAAAATTCTTGTATTATTCAAGAAATACAAAGGATGAATTTACCTAGTTTTAATTTATTTTTCATAGAAATACAGCCCTAGCCCTTTGTATATTTATCGATGGTTTTTTGGGATTTTATGGCACAAGGGCTATATTTATCCATGCTGCGCAGACACAATACACTATCAAGTAATTAACACAAGATATACAATATAAAGTAATTAACACCACATAGTAAAAGCTTTACTGACACAGAAGAGATACATCCAGGGAAGAATGCACATGGCAGGAATCGAACATGCGCCGCCTACAACTCGAAGGTTGCTAGTGCAGTGGGCATACCCACTGAGCCACGACGGCCCCGTATATTTATCGAACCAGTTTATAAATCTGAGTCAGGGCTAAATGGCATTAATAAATTAATAGTTTTGGAGGAATATTACAATAAAAAATTATGGATACCAAAATGAGCAGAAGAAACGGCCTTTATTTTATCTTTTCTTATTGTCTCCTTTATTTTAATCTTTCTCATGTTAGTTTATTTTATACCCTCTTTCTTGTCCTTCATTTCATCCCTTCTTATGTCCTTTAATGTCAATCAAGCGTCAACTTCGCAATGTGTAAGAGGATGTTAGGGGTATAATACTGAAAATTGGTCAGTTTTTAAAGAATAAAAACTCAATTTCATAATGTGCGCAAGGATCCTAGGAGAAAATTCTGAAAATTAGTGAAAACAAAACTGAAAATGAGTTCATTAGTTTGATCAATTTTCCTAGCACTGAAATTCCTCGAGGCTTGCTTTATTAGATATCTATCTAATCAAGCATATTGTTTAGTTAATAGTAAGTTAGTTCTTTGATTGCACCATTGAGATTGAAACTCACAAGTTCCTCCCAGGTGACATTTTCCATCGCTCTAATCTGACGTTTTTTTACAATTATCCTTCGGGACAACAAACATCGAAAAGAATGAAATGCAGCTAGAGTTGCCGCATTTTAGAATTTATAAAATTCTAAAAAGTGACAACTCTAGAACTCGCTCAACTCAAGTATTTCTACCCGTACTTGTTAGAGGTGAAGGGAGGGAATGAAACTCCAGTATTTCTACACATGCTTGTTTGAGGTGAAGGAACGAAACGAAACTCCAGTATTTCTACACAGGCTTGTTTGAGGTGAAGGAACGAATGAAACTCCAGTATTTCTACACATGCTTGTTTGAGGTGAAGGAACGAAATGAAACTCAAGTATTTCCACACATGCTTGGTTAAGGTCAAGGGTAGGTAGGTATTTAATTAACGCCGGCACAGGAGAAACAATGAGCTATTGCCGACTGTCCGAGATCAAACCTGAAGGGAAAGATCCTAAGACAACACTACGTGATTTAGAATCACGGTCAGATGACGTTAAGGTGAAGGGAGGGAATGAAATTTCAGTATTCCTACACATTTGTTTGAAAAGGTGAAGGGAGTGGATAATAGCTTAAATTAGTTTGACCAATTTTCAGCATTAGATTCCAGGATCCTCGTACCCATTGACTCTCGTGGGGCTTTACTAGATTCCTTTCTAATTCATTGTATTTTCCGTCATACGTCTATCTCATTTCATCAGCTTCTGAAATTCTAAAAGGACAGCCTTAGCTCGGTTGGAAGAGTAACAGACTAGCAACCGAAAGGTTGCGAGCTCAAATCCAACCAGACCGTCGTGTACAAAGGGGGCTGGTGCACGTTAAATCTGTCGGGGCCTCAAATGTCCTTACGTTGGCATGGTGTGGAAGTTTGTAGTGGGTTGTCAGCTCAGGTTTGACCTCTTCATCTGACCGTGGTTCAAAATCATGTGTTGTCGGGTTTGTGATCTCGGACCGTCACCAATACCCCTCTGTGTTGCTCCCAGTGCGACGTTAATTAAAATATCTACCTACCTGAAATTCTATTTGCATTTTGTATTTTTAATTAACATCGTACTGGAGCAACACAATGGGCTATTGGCAACGGTCCAGGATCAAACTCGAAGGGAAAAATCCTGAGCTGGAACCCCTCTCCAAACTTCCACACCACGCCAAAGTGGACATTTGAGGCCACTACTCCGACCTAATCCCTTCGGGATTGTTCCCGGACCGTCGTCAATAGCCCGTTGTGTTGCTCTAGTACGTTAATTACCATTAAGGCCACGGCAGATTTAACGTACACCCCTTCATACACGCCTCCTTTGTACACGACGGCCTTTAGTTGGATCCGTTACTCTTCCAACCGGGCTACAGCAGCCTCCTGAAATTCTAAGTGTCAGATCAAGAACTCACTTCAACTCGTTTTCTACTCACGCTTGTGGGTGAAAGGAGATGAAAAATTATGTTTATTAATTTGACCACTTCATATTCAGACCCCTAGGATCCTCGTATCCATTGCGAAATTCCTCGGGACACTTGCTTTATTAGATTTCTTTTCAATCAAGCAATGTTGAGTTAATAGTGAGTCACTCCTTTTGATTGCACCGATTGGATTGAAACTCATTCCTCTGGGTGACCTTTCCCCATCGCTTGAATCTGTCGTTTTTTACAATTCTCCTTCAGGACACCCAAACATCGAAAAGCTGCGTCGTGTTTTCCGTCATCCATCTCTCGCATTTCGTCATAGTTCAGAAATTCTAAAAAGCGACAGCTTTCAGATCTCCCTCCAACTCCAGTATTTCTACACGCTCGTTTGAGAAGGTGAAGGGAGGGAAACGCGAGATGGGATAATAGTTACGAGGCATCCAAGAATCCAAGCACAGTACATCAAAACCGGGCGTCATGGGTGGGCTGGCGTAGCCACCTCACAAGCGCTCGGGCCTTCCCTGTAAAATTCTTAATTAGAGGACCACAGCAGAAAGCCGCTGCAGGCCAGATAGAGGACGTGCCACGTTTTTTAATCGACTTTAGTAATTAACACAGCAGTTCAATGGAGACATCAAGGTTGGATTGCTGAGGTGCTGAATCAATCTCCAATTATTCCCCACTTCTTGTCTCGCTGGACAGCGACTTGTAGGTTTGACAAACTGCTTTGAAAAATGAAGATCCTCGGGAGCTAATGAATCAGAGGAATCGGGTCCAGATAAATGGCATGAGTCACGAATCAAACCATTGGATTGCACTTTGTCTTCCTAATTTTCCTTGATATGAAGAAACGAGCAAATAATTAACTGTCAACAAAGGACATCCAACGCAGAGTTCGATGTGACGAAATAAATGTTTTTTCTTGGTCTGCTTGGTTTACCTTTTGCAGGCCTCTGTTTAACGTGACTTCGCCTTGTGTTTATTTGAATGAGGATTTTAGTTGAGCAGATTTAGTAAGGAAACGACTTAACTTTTTCAACGTTATCTTTGCGAACTTATTAGAATCTTACGCGTTATGGGCCCCATGAATATCGAATTGAAATAAAAATATTCATCACACAAAAATCTCAATATATTTTATACTTCATATAGAAAATAAATACACGTAACGATAGTATAACATTTTCTAACTCGTTTATTCCGTACTCTTCTATATCAACAATGTAATTCGAGAACTAGTAACTCTTAAAGGATTAAGCAGTGAAAAATACTGTTTGATAAACATGAAGACTTGTTAAATTATTGAGCGAACATAATTTTGAAGCTAGCCTTATATTATTGCTATGAATTTTTTCGAACATTTTATTGTGAAAGTTGGATGTCAAAATGAGAGAAGCAATTTCAAAAGTTAGGCAATTACACATTGATTAGAAGTCTTCCCCGAGTTGAGATCCTTAATATTAGCCAATTTATTGCTTAGATCGATGTAGTACTTCGGACTTCTAAGGATTCATCAGGTCAGATCTTCGTACGAATTCTATACGTCTTAAGATCGCATAGATTTCAATGAAGTTAACTGAAAAATCAATTGTTGCAAAATACCATTTCTGATAAATTCGTAAATTTAGGATAACTTTATGTTATGAGGATTTTCTACTTAGAAATCATTCGACCATTAAATATTCGTAGTTTTCTAACATATTAACATTCCGAGGAACTTTAATTTAAATTATGTATTTTAGTTTGATTTTACATAAAAACCCAATACCTGAAGAAGGGGTGTGCAATCTTTTGGCTTGCCTGAGCCGCATTAAATGAAGAGGAATTGTCTTGAGCCGCATATAAAATATATGTTTAATGTATATAAATAAAATTTTCTTTATTTTTGTTATTACCTAACCCTCCAACGACGAGATATCTCGTCCATCAAGATCTGACCAATTTTGCTAATGACGAGATACCTCAAGATGTTACTGATATTTTTCTAAGATGGGTCTTTGAGTCATGAAAAATATTGCTAAAAAATCACAATATTAAAAGTTTACAATCTTGCAACGCCACTTGCAGGGCCATTATATTAAAATCCATAGTTATTTACCATTTCTTGTTTCCAAGATCTAGCGTTTACTACAGTTCGTAACTTATGTTACTAAAATTGGATCGACAAGTTATTCGACATAAACTTTGCAATGTAAAGCATTTTATTTAACTTATACAGAGTTTTACAAGATTCCATGTGATACAATTTCTTGCCAAAATAATTCCTTTTACAATTCTCTAAAAATAATAAATGTTCTTGTAAAATTGATGAAGTAAATTTACTCAATCTCATATGCTTAAAACTTAGCACCACAAAAAAAATGCTTCAAATTAGTAACTGTAGATTGCATTGCTTTCCAATAATTATCGATTAAAGAGGTAGCATTACAGAACTTTGGCACATGGACCGTGGGACTTGCATCATATAACATTTACAAAAAGCATCCCATATATGCTTTCAATTACAAGATATATACGTATTGTTAAAAATAGTCATTTAATTGCATAAAAAGTAAATACAAAGTCACATAACTATAGTAAAATACTTCTCAAATATTAAAAGTTTACAAAGTAAATCTTGAGCCCAAGTCAGCAGAGGACGATTTAAAAGTTTAATTCTCAAAATACAGTACACTAAAATTTCTAATGTACAAGCGTAAAACACTTTTCAATGTTTTCCAACAAAAGCATAAAACAATGAAAAGGCATACAAATTAGACTTTCTATTAGAGGGAATAATGCCTACCTATTTTAGTGTTTCGAAGCTATGTAGCTATGTATGAAATCAAATACATGACTTATCTAGTAAAAAGATATTTCTCTAGTCTGTATGAAGAAAGCCAAAAGGCGCTTAAACTTTTAAAATTTAATTCGTCACTTAACAATATGAATTATGTCAGTATTCATCAATTATCAAATATATTTCTTCATATTTACGATCATGACTTTCCATAGCGTTAATTTGTATAACATTTAAATCATGGTCAAATGGTTTTTTGTCAAGTTTATACCAATAGAACGTGTTTAATTAGTAATTTTTGAAAGAAAAATAAATGTGCATTTAAAAATTCGAGAAAAATTTATAGTACATATTAAAAATTTCTCCTATATATTATGCACACAATTTTTAAATACGTTTTAAGTGCGTATTTTATGTGGGATATTTTGTTTGTGTTTAATTCTGTAGTTACGGCAGCTCTTATGAAACACTTATCTGAACTCCTTTTAATAAATTTGCTGTAAAAGAATTTTTGAACCAATAATTTTTACAATTAAATATTATAATTGAAACAGCCCTATTTCTATTTTTCATCTCCGCCATACACTTTCTACAAATATATGTAAAGAAATTGTAAGCATCTAAAATAAAAAGTATTAAAACATTTTGCATATCATTGTATTCCTTTCTTTGCATGACTGAAATAATGCTATTAAAAGAATCCAGGAATGTATAAAAATTCACATTTGATTTAAATTTTTGTTGTAATGCCTTATGCACTGAATTCCGAAGGTAGATAAAAAATCCTTATAATCAGAAATAGTAAAATGCGAGGAAAAGTCAGATCTGTTTCCATTCAATAAGCTAGTTTTCGTCATAAGTGTGTGTGAAAAACAGTTCATTTTTCTATCAAGATGGCAGATTTCACAAAATCTATTACTAAATTCACTGGAAAATGAATATACTCGTACTTTGATAATTTGAGGAATTAAGTTAAAAGAACAGTTCATATTTTTTCAACATCAATATAATGATATAACAGACAAAAAATACATTTAATGTAATCATTAGAGCAGACACCTATCTTAAAATGGAAGATGTTCAATTTTAAAAATGTATAACAATATATGAAAATATGAAAATTGGAATGATTTAAAATAGTTCACAAAAATAGTGCCACCTGTCTAAAAACATAAAAGAAACAGATTGAAAGAGTACTGTTCAAATATATTTGTTCTCACTCCCTTAGATGTTATAAAAACAAATATATGAAAGATATAAATACCGTGCACATAAAATATAATAAAAATAAAATTTGGAATGTCAAAGTCTTGAGATTTAGAATCGATGGAATGTCACCTGTTTTTTTATTAACTCGATTTTCTCAAACCACAACAGATTTTCTTTAAAATTATGAAATGCATCGTATTTATTTTTTATAGCTACACGTTATTTTTACTTTATCAAAGTTAACTCTTAAAAATTCACATGTTGTGCTCCCAAATGTACAACGGACAAAGATAAAAATATATACATGTGTTAAAAGCTTACACTAAAATCAATAAACCTTGCTATAAATAAGTGTCATCGAAATAAAATTTTAATTGATTCTACCCTGATTAACCAATCATACACATTATATGCTAACATTTCACATAAATGCTTTCCACGAATATTTATTGAAAGTTTGATTTTGTCGTGAAAATTTAGATAGAAAAGAAAATTGTCTAGATTTTCTCAAAAAGTAAATTATATTTTTATGAAAGCGAAATGATCGAAAATGTGGACAAAGTAACCAATTGAAGGGCATTGCTGATGTGTATTTCAAACAAATTAGTGACATTTTAAACTAACCTCTTCATTCCTGAAGTACTCCCCTGTTTGGGTACATTAAAATAACTTGTTCACTCTCGGCACTTTACAGTATATTTATTCATTCCTACTGTCCCCATTCAGCTACATCTTAATATTTAGACCCATGAGAGTAATATAACCATTTAGGGATATTGGCCCATGAGAACCCATTTTTCAAAAATAATTTGAGACCTTAAATAGCAGAAAATATAATTCTGGAATTTTGAAGCGTCTTAAATAGTCGAAAAAATCATTTGAGTTTTGTGAAGTACCCCTTAAATACTAAAAAAGAAATCACCTTTTGAGGAGAGGGTTTTTCTCGAGATGAAGAGGTTAAAGACAACAGAAAAATTTAATATTGTATACATATACTATAGGAACATATTTTTGGTGTTCAAACAACCTTTCAATTCTGTAGCACTAATTTTAATGATATCTTAATTGTCAGAAGGTTCTGCTCCATACTTAAAGCACACCGATAGAATAAAATCGAATATTTTCAAACACCAAGCGTGTTACAACGTATATCAATTACACTTTTGTAATCTTAAGTTTGTCCTCTAGAGTTCCGGCAGGGGCAAAAATCAACGACTTGCGAAACCGGGGTTATACTTAAAGTGCACAATGACTGGCATTTCATTTATGTAGATCTTCCGAAGCTCGACAGAATCAAAAATTAATGGCACGTCTGTCTAGCATTCCGAAATCATTCTGGAACCGGAAATCTTGACTAGATTCTAGGGTCAGTCCTGTCCAAATGCCCGTAACGCAACTGCGCATGTACGAGGACTAGCCAGATCTTTCTGCTTTTCAGTGTTTATTTACATAGTGCTTTCGATTCACGAGTATTTTTTTTACGAATTATCCTTTGACTTTAGAAAAGATTTACACGTCCTGATCTTAAAATCTAAAAGTTCTCAAGTTCGATGTATTCTATTGCTTCGAAAATCTATCGCTTTGTGCTGTGTAAGACTTCCATCTTTCCAATTCTGTCTCCAAATTTCATTCGAAACGTCTATGATAGTTACTGTAAAATTAACTCGGAATCCTGAGAAACCTGAACTTAGCTGCAGATGTTAATGCCAAATTTCATTCTGTATATTTTCCATCGACCTAGTCCCAGGTTTCACACCACCAGAAATTAGCTGAAAGATTACCTTTTTCAGTACATGACAAGAATGATGCACAGAATGAAATCCAGCGACGCAAAGATCAGCAATAGATTGAATATAACTTTATTACAAGTCAGCATATATTTATCTTATCTCTAAACCTTCAACGTTAAAATGCGTTCTTAAAGCACTCGTAAATCGAAAGCAAAATGTAAAGAAACATAGAAAAGCAGAAATATGTGAACTAGTACTCACGCATGTGCTGTTGCGATATGGGACATACGAACAAAACTAGTCCTAGAATCTAGTGGTATCTTGCATTCAGATGTCACTTAATCCTTCCATGAGAATTGGTTCACCTTGTATCATGGTCCGATCTTCTTATTTTCCTCTTGCGGTCTTTTCTGTCCTTAAGTAAATGCAACAACCTGTTTGGATGTGGTATCATCTTTGGTGTCTGTTGCTGGTGCAAATCATCTAAATACGTGTGGTTTCTCTTGGTAAAATGGAAGCACTTGTTGCGACGGGTCTTGACGTGCTCTGATCCAAGGATTGGCTTTCCTTTGCTGTTGAATCCGACGCTCCACTCAGGATTGTACACCGATCTCAATACAGAATACATGCGGTCGGCACTGAAGTGCTCCTCGAATATGCAACGTGGACTAGCGCCAGAGAACTGGAAATAAAATGCATGGTATTAGTAGGGCTTGATTGGTTGTTTTGGGGTTTTATGGCGCAAGGACCATATTTGACCATGCTGCGCCAGGCACAAGACATAATATCAAGTAATAGACATACAATGAAAGTTTTACTGACACAAAAGAAATACACACAGGAAGGAATACACCCGACAAGAATCGAACTTGCGCCGCCTACAACTCGGTTTCTAACGCATACCCACTGAGCCACGACGGCTCTGGCGACGGTCCGGGATCAATCCCAAAGGGAAAGAATCAAGGACAACGCCTCGTAATTTTAAACCATGGTCAGATGACGAAGTCAACACTTGAGCTGGCACCCCACTCTCCAAATTTCCATACCACGCCCGTGTATAAGATAGTCTTTGGCTGGACCTAGTTTCGAACTCACAACCCACCGGTTGCTAATCCGTTGCTTTTCCAACTGGGCTACCGCGGCCCACACGTAATATGGACAGCACCTAAGATGGAAGGAACACCACGATATATCTCGGCAGATAATTATCAAAATCTCTAGGAGTCAGAATAAAATATTTTTGTAAAGACCTTACACTCACGGCGTATAAACATGAAAATCAAAGAAATTCAATTAATTTACATGAGCGATTTTCTATCTTTTTCGTCTCATGGCACACAAACTAATTACTAAAATTCTGCGGACCAAAAAAGTAGTTTTATTTTTTGCCGATCTAAAAAAGTAGGTATTAATTTTGATTGATGTACCAAATAGTAATTCCCCTTATGCTCCAAAGTGGCCTTGACAAAAATTTTTGAAACTATTTATACTTAAAGAATAAGTCAATTATTTTTCGGGTATTACTTGAAATGATCTGTCGAAAGTTCAAAATTAAATCGTTGAAATAAAATAAAGCTTCCACAATAGAAACCATTTCACCATCCGTAAGGCAAACTAGCGCCATTCTTGCGGCAACACCGGTTGAAATCATGAAATATTTTTCAGGAATACACGGGTTCATAAAACGAAGACGAGAAGTGCTTTATCGCTCAGGATAACAAAAATGTTAATGCCGTAAACACGTTATCTCTTTAAAACTTAATAAATGGCCACTCAAAGTCTTCATCAGGAATTCAATGTTGTACACAGCTATTATTATTCATTTATGCAAATGTATTTAGTTTGAATCCCTTTTCCACTAGGAAAGAAGTGTCGAATTAATAGATCGTATTTCCAATGGTTTCGGAAACCATAAAGCGATTTCGACACACTTCGTTAGCGGTTGCGATTCTCCACTCAAATATTTTGCTTACTTTTTTAACGAACCTTGCTCGGCTAGCGATTGAAAATATTTATTCGAATGAGAAAAACGAGACGAGCACGGGAAAGTGCATTTTGACAGCAGTGAATAATTTCCTCTTTTTAAAACGAAAAAGAATATATTATATATCTCCCTTAATTAAAATAAATAAAACTATAATAAAATCCATCAGATAAATCTTCGATTTAAGAATGGTAATCAATAAAACTGTGATTGCGAATGTTGAATTTATTAGGAAATCTCCTTAAGGAGAATGCTTAGAGACTGATGCTACTCTGCTGAGAAAGGTGAAAGATTAATGTGACGTGAGAATCCAATTTTTATAAGTTCTTGTGTTTGAGATTTCTAAATTTGGTATGCCTCGAGGGTAAAATCTACCAATTAGTTATTGTGTATCCTGCATTTAGTACTAAAAAAGACAAAAGTACATGGTGTCCAAAAATTAAGGTTGGTTGTTTTTGGGTTTTATGGCACAAGGGGCCATATTTGGCCAAACTGGGCCAAACACAAGACAGACAACGCAATGAGGGAGGAAGAAAATGCAAAAAGCAGAAGGGTAAAAATAAAAGGGAGGAAAGATCACTCGCCAAAAATTAAGGATAATGCAATCCGAGATAAATCCCATACCAAGTACCTGCACGGGACCTCAAATGAGGGAGGTAGGTATTTTAATTAACGTCGCACTGAAGCAATATAACGGGCCATTAACGACGGACCTCAAATGAGAATTGAGGTACTTCGAGAATTGAGTATTCCACAAGGTATGTGAAATAAAATACGAACACCCACATGCATCGTGGTGCTACAGGGAGCTAAAGAAATGAACAAATTCTTAGGTGATTAGATCGTATGTTTTAGTTATTGTGTAAAAAACATTTTCTGCGCTGTTTAAAGCAATCTAATAGGAACTATGCTGGGCTGTGGAACTATGCTTTTACAGGCCTCAAAACGTGCGTACATGCTTTCCACAAGTCTGTCCAAGAATTTCTGTCGCAAGGAGTCCCATTCGAGCACCAGGACACATCTTTGCTCTTGGATGGTCCTTAGTGGTGTTGTGTATACTAATGCGATTTCCGAGAGCATCCCAAGCAGGCTCTATTGGATTGAGATCAGGTGACCTTGCTTGATACGAATTCAGTAATCTCCTTAATTTTTGGACATGCGTAATTGGGGAATTTAAAAAAAAATATTAGGGTTTTAAATTGTAACGGTACATATTTTGAGTTTTAAAATTATTTTTAGGAATAATTTACACTTTATCGCTAGCTTAGAACAGAAACTCGTTAATTTACCGTAGTCGTTTAAAGACTTAATTTTGGGTCAAAAATAAAATAAGCAATCCGATTGTTATATTTTTGTTCAATCAGATTACAATGCGACAATATATTTCTCCTCGTGACGAAAACAAGCATTTTGTGAAAAACATTTCCGAAAACTGTCAATTAATCAGTCTGTTCTAATGGCCGCTTCACACCAACAGAATTCGGATCAGAGCAAATCAATCTGAATCCAGTAGAAACTAACAGATTAGAGTACATTGAAGTGGATAGCTACGGAATCAGGCAATGCGAAAAGTTTGAGTCGTACAGGGTATTTCCTATATTTGCGGCTTTCCCGAATCATCGTTTGTCAATTTCCATTGGGTTCAGATTGATTCGGATTCTGTTGGTGTGAAAAAGCGTGTCGAGACGTTCTTCCACTATCTCGCACTCTCATAGTAAGATAAGTTAAGGAAAAGAAATCATTTCGATTTAACCCTCCAAGTGCTTTCGACGAGATATCTCGTTCATCAAGCTCTGATCAATTTTGATATAATGACGAGGTACCTCGTCATCAAGACATTGCCGAATTTTTAATGACGAGATCAAGATCTCGCCAGTTTTCTTCTAATGAGATAGCTCGTCCATCAAGATCTCGCCAGTTTTGCTGATACCTCGTCGAGACCATGTTTAAAAGAGGTAAGGAATTCTAAAAAAAAGCATTTTTGTAAAGAAAAATTAAACATCTACAATGGAAAAGAGTTTAATCTTGTTAAAAAGGCTCCTATTTACTTTGTTGGTCAAACACTAAGGTCGTAAAATATATATCTAATAAAACCATTTAATTTTTTGTAAATGCATAATTTTGTTTTTCGTGGAATACTATTTTTAAGTCTTTTCAACAACTGATCATTCAAGCGGCTAAATCCCCTTTTGAAGCAATTTTCCAGTCGCGAAGCTCTTTTCTTCCGAAAGATTGAGGATTTCCCCCTAACATTGGCCCTTTTGGAAGGTTTCGTATCGTCTGACCTATCCCGTAGATAGAAATCGTTTTTTTCCGCTGCATCAAAAGGAGCGATTTTCCCGTGAAGCTAGTTTGTAGTGTGATCTATCGGATTCTGTCATCATGTTCACATTCTTGAAGACTGCATTCGCTTCCATATAAAAAAGACAAAACCGGAGGTAACATTGATGCAGCATTTTTTATATCACACCTGCGATGCATCGGGTAATTTTTCATGAAGATTGTTTTCTTATCTTCAGATTTTTTCCCTCTATCAGTAATTTACTCGACACTAATTCGTTTAATGGAATTGGTTTTATTATATTGTTGATATTAGAGCCTAAACTTCAAAAAATCTAGTAACTTTTGAATTGTTTCAAGAGATGTGTTTTTGCTGGTATTAAATTCTAAATTCAAAGGACCTCGAAAGTCAAAGGACCTATAACACAGGGCTGCAATCCAATGCACTTGTAAATTCGTAACATAATTTTTAAAATATGGGCAAAGTCTCCTCTAAATCCTATTTTAGTAGCAATTTTAGTTGCTCAGATACAGAATGAATCGGCTTAAACACAAAATGTGCTAATGAAGTATGAAACAGGCGTTGAAGATCTCGACAAGAAATTTAAATTTTAAAATTAAAAATAAATATTTTCTTGATAGGGTTGTCAGGCAATCTAGTCGAAACCGATTCCGATTTTTTCCTTTCATGGATGCCTCAGATTGGCGCCAAACCTTTAAAATTGACGTCCATAGGGAAATTTTTCCCAAACAGAAAAATCCGAAAAATATTTTTTCGTCCGTAATTTATTAGTTAAAAAAGGGATTAAATTTTCGGACTGTGAATTTTCAAAAAGTCGCCAAAATTTTGAAAATACTTCGAGACAACTTTCTTGACCCCCTGGTGATTGTCGCGTCATTGGCAAAACTGACCAGATCTTGATAGACGAGACATTTCGTCATTAGAAGAAAACTAACCAGATCTTGATCTCGTTAACAAAAAATCGGCAATAGCTTGACGACGATATATATCCTTATAAGCAAAATTTGTCAGATCTTGATGAACGAGATATCTCGTCGAAACTACTTGAAGGATTAAAAAGATGCCTAGTCGCCAAAGGCTGAAAAATAGCAAAATGTCGCCTTTAGTAGCCAGTGGAAGACCTGCTTTACAGCTTTTTACATTCATCTTTCCTACCTGAAACATTCATGCCATACATAAACCGTTCCTTATTTTATCCACATTTGCCTTTCGTATCTTAATAATTCCTTTAAAATCCATTACTTGATGTCGTCTGTGTTGTGTTTGGCGCAGCATGGCCATATATGGCTCTTGTGCCACAAAAACCAACCAACTTTTCTAACCTTATTTGAATATTACTCTCACAATGAAAACTGTCACTTCTTCAATACCAAATAAGACCCGATTGATTACAAATCCATACCGCAAATACTTTCTAGGGTTCTCTTCAATAACACATCCAGCCCTGTAGACCATACCGTGATAAAATATTTTCTGACCATGTTAGGTGCTTAGAGACGATCTACTTGTAAAGAGGAGTGAACCCATCACTTCTCTCTCAATGCTCGACCCACGAATGTTAACTTATTCATGTCTTGAGTTTAAGCATGGAATTTTATTTTCGTATTTTACATTAAATTTTATTGCTGTGTTTCAAAGCCACCGGCTTCAAAGTTAATGATTTTTCCGGTCGTAATTGGTATGCGAGTTAAAAAGCATTAAATAACAGCAAAAACGCTGTGAAATGTAATTTTAAATCCCTCTGGACCTTTAAATTACATGCATGACTCCTTGGAAATTCTTACTTGCACTACTTTTCTTTTAATCGCTGATCATGCTGTAGAAAATACCCTGCTCCAAGATAATTTTATCTTTTATTTTATGTTTTACAGTTACTGCGTCTTCATTTCTTATAATAAATATACGTTTAAGATTTCAAAATCCTTTCGTTTACTTTGAAAAGTATCTATATATAGAACTATACGTGAAGTATCTAGAATTTTAAGAACTTGTGAATACGTTACTACATACGAATTTAAGAACCGGAATACATATCTATAATTGGCCCATCTGTATATATGAATTTAAGAACCGGAGTGGTTCGCGCAGCATTCCAAATGTTTTGAGGTAGTTGATAGGGGCATTAGCACCATGCATAGAATGCAGGCATAAGTATCTCGTCCTTTTCTTTGGGATTTTTTTTTTACAAAAATGCGTTGGTCATGGAATTTGATAAAATAATTTATGAATTTCA
Source organism: Meta bourneti (assembly GCA_933210815.1). Classification (NCBI taxonomy): domain Eukaryota; kingdom Metazoa; phylum Arthropoda; class Arachnida; order Araneae; family Tetragnathidae; genus Meta; species Meta bourneti. The sequence continues at coordinate 35,359,953 of OW119934.1, forward strand.
AAATTTCTAGTAATTTTTGCTTAAAGGCCTTCGTTAGTTTTGTTCATAGCTTTATTCAAAAGCGAGCTCTATGACGAGATTCCAGTTTTAACTTGAAACTGGAATCTCGTCAATAATCGCTGCCTCTATTGCCGTGATTATTTAGCTTTTTATACATAAGCAGCTTTTAGAATTTCTCTTGTAAACGTAGCTATATATATTTGAGAAGTGTTTTAAAACTCCACATTTTATTCATTGAAAGATTCAATTGATTGAGTGGAATGTGCCCGCAAAATAATCCCAATTTTCCAATAAAACCCTTTGTGTTTTCATTTCGGCTAGGTCCCCAATTAGCACTGCATGCTACTACTCATAACGATAATTATATATAATCGTATATTGTCAGGCATTATATAATCTCCAGCGGGAAACTTTAATCGCAGTCTAGATAAGTTAAGATGCTTTTGAACACTTGATTCCGTATGAGGTACTTATACTTCCCTACGGAATATTACGTCAAAAAGGGGCATCGATTTGGATAAGAAAACGTATCCTACGCCCCTTGTTAAATCTTCAGGCATGCTCTACAATGTTCAATGAGATTTATGTCATCGAACAATTAGTCGGAGCGCCGATTCGCGTTGAGAAAAGTATCAACTTGAAGACTTTTTAAATATCTCCTAGAGTTGAAAACTTTCAATCGCAGTCCAGTGTGGCAAATAAAAAGGAGTTGAGACACTGATTATTTAATTCCGCGTGCGGTACTAACACTTCCCCACCGTCTATTAAGTCAAATACGGCATTGATTTGGATGAATAAAACGTGTCCTACGCCCCTTGTAAATCTTCAGGCGTGCTCTACAACGTTCAATGACATTTATGTCATCGAACAATCAGTCTGGGCGCCGATCCGCGCTGCGAGAAAAAAGTATCAATAGGAGGACTTCTCAGACATAAATAACGTTGCGGAACAACTCCAAATGGGACGCCATTAGACAAGTTTACACATTTTGTCGGTTTTAAATGGTCGCTCCAAAATGCGACCCCCGCCCGTTGTAAAAAACCTATGAGCACCTCTCAGCGACTCCCTAAAGTTCTTGCCTTGCCCTAGGGGCTGCCGTCTTCACAGTATTCCGTGAAATATGGCACTGCTAGTCTAGGTATGGACCAAAATAATGTTCACCTTTGACCTCGCCTCTTCACTCGGAGGGGGACTCTACAGGTAACTTTCCCCTCCTTTTTCCGAAACTTTTACAAGTTTGGAATAAGGGGGTAGAGGAAGGTATGGTTCCCTGCTTCCCAGCAGGTGAGCTGTTACACCATCCGTGGACTTTTTGGGAAGTCAAGGAGGAAATAGTTAATTAGCTCTAAAAACGGAAATATATGGAATATAAACTTTTCCAATCATTTCGAAGAGCACTGTACTTGTTTCGTTTTCCAGTTGAAATGTTGGCTTTGAGACGTTTTCCATTTATGCTCTGTTGATCTTTTCAATTAAGGTGGACTTTGCAATGTCCTTTCTATTAAAGTGGTATCGCAATAAAAAAAATTAGTGCTTATGTATCGTGAATATGGTTCTTGGATTATACGGATAAATATAGGTGTCATGGTAAACTTGTGCTTTGAATCTTAGATGTTTGATAAAAAATTTCTGACACTAACTCTGATGAAAAAACTTTTGTACTTTGTAATTTATCATTTTTGAAACACATCTACATATTCCAGGTAGCAATTTGTTTTTGTGTGTGATTATATTTATTTAAGATTACGAAATATTTTAGAGAAAACATTTTTTCTTGTTTCTAACGAGAAATTTCAACATCCTCAATTGATGCATGAAATTTTTTTACTATTAAATGAATTGCTTGTTATAATTCACTAATTATATTTTACTCATTGTAATTGTTATTGTTTTACATCAATTATTATAATTCTATTTATATTAATTATAAAGCACTAATTTCTTTTTATACTCTTGCATATCTTGAATGTAAATTTTTTTAACGAACATTATTAATTAATCATAAAATAATCTATAAATCAATCTAATCTCCGTATCTCAACAAAAACTAGTTCTTACAATCCAAGATTTTTTTGTCACCATGAATATGGTTTAATTTTGTATTAAAACAAATAAGAACGCCCTTTTCTGTCTTTAAAGTACATTTTTCCCTGGTCACTTTTCTTGAAATATTATCATTACATAGAGCCTGTAACTCAAGGGGTAAAAAGATAAAGGAAAGAAATGGGATTGGATGTTGAGGTTTTATGGCGCAAGGTCCAAACACGGATAAGCTGCGCCAAGCGCAAGATAAAACAATAAAAATTATGTAGATATAAAAGTTTTAAAAGGAAGTGTGGGAGAAATCAAGCGCAAGAATTTTTATCAGGATAAAAGTTGTTCAAAACCATGTTCAGAAAATTGTATTAAAAATTAACGCACCAGTGATGATTTAAAACGTGTTGACTATATAGTAACATGATGGAAAGAAATGGGAAATTTTCCGCGTTTGGTCCACCTGAGATAATATTCAGAGGTTTAAGCTTCCAGAACTTGTCATTCTTGACCACGTTATCCGAAATTAAGTTAAATGTATAAAACCTCAAGCCTGCCTAAGCTATACGGAATGCACGTAAAGTTAAGAAAATAACGAAGAGTGCTAAATGTATCAAGAAAATTACATTTTAGCAATTTTTTTATCATAAAGGGAACATTTTTGTAAATTTGCAAGATCTAATGTTTTAACCCTATAATTTAGAGATTCCCTTTTCCAGTTCTAATTCATTTCCTTTTCAGACTTATAGCAAGAAAGATTTTTATTTCTGGCATAAAAGCAGTCACGTCACTGGTTAAATTTAAAAATACAAATACTTATTATTTATTACAATTTAATTGCTTAATTGTTTTTTGATACTTATGTTTTTGCTTTTTAGAAATACTTTCTATCAGTCAAGAATCATACTTACGTTACCTAATAGTTTCTGATTTTATTTATTTTATGTATTGGTTTTCCCTAATAGTATACTGGAATTGCAGAACTCCTCAATCTCTAGATCTGCGTAAAGTCTCGGCCAGCTTAAGGGGACAGTGGACTTTTAAAATAACCGAAATCGATTTTTAAAATTTTTAATTTAAAAATTGATTCAAATTATAGGCAGTTAAAATAATTTTTTTAATTTATCATTTTTGATGGAATTACATTCACAACATAAAACGGATAAGTATGGTAAGTCGACTACAATATGTGTTTTTTCTCGGATTGAGATTTTGACATTACGATTTTGAACTGTTCCCTGCGAATTAGATTTATTTCCTTACTCCCTGGTGGTTGTCTCGACGATATCTAGTCATTAGCAAAACTGGCCAGATCTTAATGGACGAGATATCTTGTCATTAGAAGAAACTTGACCAGATGTTGATCTCGTCATCGTGAAAATATTGGGAAAATATTGATGACGAGATACATCGTCATTAGAAAAATTGATCAGATCTTGATGGACACGACATCTCTGAAATCACTTGGAGGGTTAGGTTAAAACAAAAGTAAAATAATTTTTTATATACATTAACCAAATATTTTATGTGGCCTAAGACAATTCCTCTTTATTAAATACGGCTCAGGCAAGCCGAAAGATAAAAACCTAATTCTGAAGAAAGGGTGTGCTATGTAAAATCAAATTAAAGTACCAAATTTGAATTCAACTTAGTTAAAACTAAAGTTCCTCGGAAGGTGTTAATATATCAGAAAACTACGTTATGTTAGAAACTTGCAATCCATGGAAAATTTAATGCACATGGGACCTATCAATTTTTGTAGATTATCAAAATTTTGACCACATATTATGCAATAACTTCAGCAAAATTTAATATTTTTGGACCACTTCATATTTTAATATAGTGGAAAACAGTCTGCAAATTTTATAACAATCGGATCAACTGCAAGTTTGTTTTCAAGTCCATTGTCCCCTTAATCAGCATGGGGTGAGCAGTTCCAGGCTAGACGTACGGAACATTCTAAGAATCGCAACCGATCTTGTTTGCTCTATCAGCAATATATCCAGTTTCTCCTACAGTGAACCCCTATCGTCTCCTTTCCTTGTGAAACTCAAAAAAGCCGTCTTGCTTCACCAATAAATTCTGCTCAAGCAGACAGCTGAACCTTTCCTCAAAAGCACGTAACAGCCACGTGGCCACACACGCACTAAGGAGATTCTAGTTTCAGCCAAGAGTTAGCGGGCTTCATTACCCCATAGTTGAGACGGTGGTCTTGGTCACCCATTGTCCAGGAAATAAGATGTCAAGGAGATGCCTATCACTTTGACACATGTTCTGAGGAGTGGTAGGAAACTTCAAGTTGCTGAAGCTGAATAGAGCTCGGTTGGGGTTAACTGGAAGCGAGTACAAGAGACCGGAGGATAGGAAAAACCTTAGCTTGAGCTGTTCTAACGCTTAAATAATAAATTAATTTCGGAAAAAAGATGTCTGTTATGGAACTGGACTTCGAAGGCATACTATCAAACTTGTTTGACGATGTGTTTTTCTACATTTAATGCATACTTAAAAGAATACGCTAATATGAATAGCTCTCATAAAAAAATTCTAAATATAACTCGCTCTTAGGCAATAAACAGTTTTTATAGGAGTTATATAAAATTTATCTTGACATACGCTTCCTTCTAGTCAATGTACTGTTTAATATGTCAATGATATTTGTGAGATCCCGAGTGATGCATGTCGCCAAATCCACATATTTAATCAAATTTCACTATTATACATCATCATAGCATAAATCATAGTGCTACTGTAGATAGAAATGTGGTTATTTCCTTGCACAAGAAGCTGATCGCTGAACTAAACTCAAAGTCAGTAGCCATAGTTCAATGACATCAAAACTGTTAAATAGAATGTTACCCCCGATCATTTTGATTCATAAACATGCAATTATTATTTTTCGATGGGTATTAATATCGATATACTATTGGAATTATGACAGAAGCAACTATAGTAGATAGAATTTTTATACAAATTCTTTCATATAAGACATGTAATTGTGAAAGGTTGACAACGACCAAAGATGCTCACAAAAGAAATTCCAGTATAAACTAAACCTACTACCCAAAAAACAGTAGAATATTAATCTCTAAAGAAACGTAATTACAAAATCATTCGCAGTTTATTGCTTTTTGGCGAAGCACCTAAAATTTGTTCCAAAATAGAATTAAGTTGTTAGATCAAAGTGTGTGGCCACTAGGTTTTTTATATCGTCTTTAAGATTTAATTAATCAGGAACATACAAATCACACAACCAAGGTTTTTGGGGTTGCTGCCATTTTGAATTTTTTGAAATTGATGATGAAATTGGAATCGCATTGTCATATCGGTAATAGAATTCACAACAGACGCATTTCCCGTTGCCGAAGTTTTCATTACATAGAAAAACGTCGTTTAGATGCATATAAATACGTAATTACCGGAGAGTAATTTGAATTACGAAAGATTTGAACTTGAAATATTCAGCGACATGCAATCTTTGACAAGGAAAGACCTTGATTCCATCTAATCTATCGATGAAACCGAATCAGTGGCAATAAAGGCATTGGTTCCAGTCAAGACAAGCAGAGGAATATAGTAAATTCTAGTGCTTAGCAAATAAGGCAAGATCTTTCTGTGAGAACCCGTAGAGACTTTAATGCCCATCTAATCTATCGATGAAACCAAATCAGTGGCAATGAAGGCATTGGTTCCCGTCATCAAGGCAGGAATTCAGAAAATTCTAGCGTTAAGTAAATAAGGCGAGAAGAGGCTAATAATTCCCACCTGTCGACATCTCTGGGAAGGGGAGACGACGACGTTAGTATAATTTTCAGCTCCCTGATACGTTCCACGATAACAGGCATAACGGCATGCTCTAATTCATGATAGGGATTACTATCAGTAAAATTTCGACAGTGGCAAGAAGTGAAGAGAAAGGTATAATTTAAGTGGCTAAACTGCTTCCGTGTTCTCTGGAGGATCTTGTCCAGCTACACCAATTAAAGCACCGGATGTTACTCGGAACAGATTTACTGATATTTTCAGAACTATCGGTTGTACGTGTCAGTCGGAACTGATTTTGCTTTCTTTTACGGATCCCTTACTTGACGTAGGGCGTAATTAACAGTTATATATAGTGTCGCGATTGAAGGTTGACCATGGCAGCTGCCGAGCGGCATTTTCTACAGCGGCATGTCTGTCTTTCTTCTGAATAAAAATCATGGGAAACTTTTGATTGATCAGTCCGATACAAAGTGATAGCTAAACATTGATATTTGGATGATGGTACATACTTTTGATTTTACTTCCACGGGGTTTTTGAATGATGAAAAAATTATGTTCCTCCACAGGACTGTTGACAGTGTATTCGGATAAATATCGAGATAAGAGATTAATATATGAAGTGGGATAGAAAATATGCGAGTAGTTATTTAACATTCAAGTTAATTTTTATAACAGATACACATACTGTGTTATGGTTGTTTGTTCGAGCAATCCTACACACTTACAAAATTACAAATAAATTGTCGCTATGTGCTGAAACTAATTTAGTGATAATTCCAAATTTAATTTAGCTTAGAAATTGTTATTATTGTAAAAGTATATTGAGTGTAAGTTCACAGCAATCAGAAATAACTTTATTCAGGATGATAGATTTGCATATTTGAATTAATAAAAACATTTTCTTAATACTGGATAATATCTTTGTATCTTAATACAATGGTGGTTTAGTTTAAAGGTGTAATATCTAATTAAAATGCCTTCAACCACTCCTGATAATGTATTATACATCTTACATAATCTGCGTAGATATATTGGGATATAATTTATCTTATTCATTCTTGGATTTTAGTTAAAACATTTAAAAAAATGCTGTATTTGTTTGATTAAAACACATTGCACTAAATTTTAGATTCCAATAACGGTTTATGGCTTCAATAACACATCCAAAGTTTGGTGTCTCTCAAACTGATAAGTTCTCTAACAAAAACTATGTAACTGACACAAAATAGAACGACTCTAAATGAAATAAAGCAGCCTTTATAAACTATCATTTTACGAAAATAGTTAACCCTCTTGGTAGTTGTCTCGACGAGGTATATCGTCCTTTGCAAAACTGACCAGATCTTGATCTCAAAAATCTCCAATATCTTGATGACAAGATATCTCGTCATTAGAAAAATTAGCAAATCTTGATGGACGAGATATTTTGTTAAAATCACTTGGAGGGTTACGTAAAATCAAGAGTATGAACCCAATCGTGCAACTGTCTACCTTTTCTGACAAAAAGAAATATAGAAAAGACACGCGCTTTACCTATCACTTCACCAAATCTTAATTTTCTTTAATCACCTACCAAACTAATTGTTACTAACATTTTTTTACTGAAATCACTTTCTTAAGCAACTGTAGATACAAAGCCACATCTTTCTGCACATAAGTTTCACGCTAGCAGAATTTACTAGGCTCGTGAAGATGTGAACAAGCAGACTTCTATTAGAAGCATATCTTTACGCAGATACTACATTCGTCACGTTCATTACCCGGCCGATAAACCAGCGGCAATAGTGGAAGCTTTCTTTAAAAGCTCCAAATGGCAGTAAACAGACAATGTGATAACAGGTAAAATGCATCTAATGGATAATTCTCACTACTGATACGAACTCCCTATTGAAGTAACATACTACTGCGGTTCGTTAGGTCTATGTCATCCCTTCACATGATCACCCAGCACCCCAGATGAAGCACTTCCCCATCTTGAAGGAAGATAACCGTATCTTGTGAAGTTCGTATAGATTATAAGGCGCGAATATTACCCTTTGCAAGCCCCCATATAAATAACTACCTGACATTTCGTTCCTTAATTACTGGTTTTAGTTCCGATTTTCTTTTATTCGAAATAAAAGTGGAAATTTGCTTCCATGTTGGTTTGGGGTTTCATGGCACAAGATGCGCCAATGATGCAAACCAGTAAAATTAAGTAAACCATTAAAATAGTCTAATCAACAATAAAAAGTATATTTAAAATTGTATTTATTGTAGAGACGATGTTGTTTAGATGATATAAAAGGTGCAGAATAAAAAATGCAACGCAAGTAGGTCATAATTGGTAAAAAATATGAAGGTTAAAAATGTAACTGGAGAAAAACGTGATAAGATAGGGTATTTCCATCTTAGTTGACTATTAAAATTCTTATGAAATGTAATGAAAAAAATATGAATTATAACAATGGTAAAATGCCGCAGAGATGAAAGAATGTAAAGAGCGATACATGCAGAGGGTGACCCTACAAGTCTGATAAAATTGGTGATGAAATATTAAAAAGCGTCGATAAAATGTCTTAAGACCTGTACAAGAACTTAAAATGCGATTGATGGAGAGTGGTTCTTGGCAATGCTGGAGGTTTCCCCGACTAATAAAAATATATGCGTGACTCGTGAATGGGGTTTGGTCAGGTTAGGTTGTACTCAAAAACATCCGATTACACAATTGCCTAAATTTGATCAAAATTTGGTTTTAATAACAACTTTACCATGTGAAGATTAACGTGCTTTGTATAAGAATCCAATCTGTCTAGGAGCCTAGATGTTAATGCGTTGAAGTTTACGATTTCTTGTTTACCTAGACAATATAAGCAAAATAATCTTACCTTTGTTAATTGGCTTTATTGGTTACTTAAAATGAAGAACGTGTTTTTATAGTCAGTCAAAAAAGTATCCAAAACTGGTCTTTATGTCCATGGAGTCAAAAAATGAAACCAGACATAATTAAACCTGCAATATCGTCAATTACAAATGTAAGCTATTATCAACCCAATCATAAAGTCGGTCGTTCCGGAATCAAATTTGGTAGACTTGAAAAAACATGGATGTATTCCGCGAAAAAATGTACCAAAAGTCACCGATAGGTGCTCTTGTCGAATGACAGACCAATGTGTCGCTTGCATTAGAATAAAAACTACTCACCCTTGTAATTAGCTTGCTTTTTCTGTTGAAACAAACGAATCTACCACTTCTTTCTCCAATTATGTTGACACCATAATGATTTTCAAAGTGTGCCGTCTGCAGTATTAGATCAGCTGGAAAGAAAATATCACTACAAATACGAATCACGAAATATATAACACAAAACAAAAGAAAACAGGTTCATGAAATATTGACCTTATTGGAGAAATACAATTTTAATAAGTAACGCATTCTAAAGTAGACCTTGTGAATTGAAGTCATTGTACCTTAAAATAGTTATAGTAACTTTCAACAATCAGATGCATGTAATTTGATCAGCGGCTTGATCTATGGTTGGAGGAGCATTAATTTCCATGACTATAGGAAAAGATTAACTTCCAACAATGAGGCATAACTCAATATGTGAACAAGATATTTTTATAATTATAGTTTACTTTAAGAATTCAATTTCTACTGTTCGTAGATTATGGTAACATGACGCTAAAATTGAAAATGTTTTTTCTTTAGTGTTTAAATAATTATTATCAAAAGTATATTTTGTGCTATTTAACTACTTTTTATATTAGAAATCGTTACAGAAAAATAAATCCACTGCTTTTAATGGTGGTTTAGAAAAATCCGCAGACTAAAAAGGTTAAAATCGTTGTATAAGAATTTTCTTAAGAGCCATATACTCTGGGAAAAGAAATATCTGGATGGAGTTTTTTAAACTATATTCTTCGGATGCATAAACGTCTATATTATTAATGATCTAAAACATTTTCAATTTATATTAACTTAGTCTTATACTAATATTTATATATCTATTACTCCTTTCCTCAATCAATCCACCTCAAGGAAAGATTGCAGGACATGCTAATAAGGTGTTTTCATTGCTAGAAAGATTACAATTATCATAGATTTTGGAAAAACGCTCAATCATACTCGCGTTCATCAATGAAAAAGAATCACCCCTGCACTTTCCTAGAAGTAGGTTGCAAGTTTCCCTTAAAGATTACTACAGCGCCGAAGCAATTTAATATCTTTCGATAAGCTGTCATCCAAAGCAAACATTGCTGTAAGAAATGATTTCACTAAGCACATATTAGACTAAGCGGCCCAACTATCGAGTGGTTATAACGGATTGACTCCGCTTATAACGACCACAATGCCGAAACTCCCAGGAAAAGCTGTCAAGTTGACAGGTAGAGGTTTCTTGGACCAATTATTTCAGGGGGAGGCACATTACATTAGGTTAAAGGTTGGAGTCGCGTGATTTAGAGGTGATAAGCTCAGGCTGGTGAACAAGTTGCTAGGGATTATTCTCAGCAACAGGAACTAAATTACTATTCTGAACGGTAAGTGCGCAGGGGGCAGCGATATCATCGGTGCCGCCGCTTCCCTTCGAGGTAATTGTTCATAGTGTTGCGAACAGCAATTAAAAGGAAACTCGAGATGTTCGCGTTAAGACGGCGTTGGGGAAAGATGCCGATGCTTTATATATAACTTTCCTTTGTGCACGCTTGTAGAGTTTCGTATCGAATGACACCTGGAAAAGCATCAAACTGTTTGAAATAGAAATCGCAATTTATATTTTAATCTAAAGATACCAGATGCGAGTGCGTACTCCGTTTCTGTACAGAAAATACGTCGGTACACATGCGTATTTCTGCCAATTTAGTGTCGCCGGACAGATGTTGGACTAGGAGGATGTTGCCTAAGGCAAGGCACATTCGTCCCAAATCAGTCCTGCGACAAATTGGCTGAAATACGCATGTGTACCGATATATTTCCTGTACAGAAACGGAGTACGCATGTGCATGTCGAATCTTAGTATTAAAATAAAAATTGCTATTTCTATTTGAAATAGTTTTTGATGCTTTTTCCTTTTCCAGATGCCATCGAAACGATTGGATAAAAGTGTACACAAAGGAAATTTATTGCGGCAGGACTGATGTTGGACTAGGATGTTGTCAAGGCAAGCCGCATTGGTCCAACATCAGTCTTGCGACATTACATTGGCTGAAATACGCATGTGTACTGACATGTTTTCTGTACAGAAATGGAGTATGCATGTTTCGTTGCATACTGCCCCAGTGTAGGGCCGGGCTAAAGAGGCAGGGATGTTACTCAGTCTATGACGACATACAAATTTGTGATATCTTAGTTTAAAAATCTAAAAAATTTCATGTCACCCTCTCTTGTCGAATGAGACAAACCATGGGATAGAGCGGCTCAACGAACTGCCGGATCGTCCTCGAAATAGGCTGTTGTCGCTTTTCGTCTGTTGATCGGACAGTTGTCTTGGAGCCCACTTGCATAATATATGTATCTTTTGTAGTCCATTATATCCCTGTGAAGGTGTTAATGTTATGGACTTTCATCTGGCTGTATGCCCTGCATTTTTTAGCAGTGCTATTTTCTCCTGTTGCTGAGTTGAGACCACTTGCTTTTACGCGGTAAGAGCCTTATTTATATATTTTTTTATTGAACTAAATCAAACTCCTCATGCACCACAGAAGTACAACACGGGGCTTACAGAAGTAAGTTGATTAAAAAAGGATAAAGCGAAGATAAACCATGAAGAGGATTAAAGTTTGCTGTTTGATTTTATGAATTTTTGGACAATCGCTATTTCTTAGTATAGTTGAAAATGAATAGCGTCCTTATTTTGAATGAGATCCTTCACAATCATCGATGGAATTACTTCAAAAATGCTTATTACTTGATCTTATAAAAAGTGGACACATTTAAACATGATCAAATGGCTAAAAAGGAAGCTAACTAGGTTAAAAAATCTATTTTGTTCATTACACAAAATATAATACTCTATTAATACTCCAACAGGTAGCTACAAAAATTATGTGGCTGCCTTCTCAAATGCTCTAGTCTTAGATGCTAGAATTGACCAAACTGGTACATTTTATGTCAAAATATTTTTCTTTCATCATCGATTGACTCTTCATATTAGAATGGGTACCTGACTTAAGTGGCATTTTAATGAAAATTGCGCTTATAATATATAATATTGTAGAATTAGTATTTTCCCCAATATATTGTCGGTTTAGAGTAGAAACTCATCAACTGAGACATTTTTTCGGAGACTAAATGATTAGTTTCATGAGAAATAGTCATGTATGTGTGTAATCTGTTTGAAAGATAACTCTATCAAAGGCTTAATTTTATTTTTGACCTAAACCTAAATCTTCAAACAGCTGTACAGTAAAAACATTTATCTCAGTTAATGAGTTTCTGCTGAGCCGACAATATATGTTGTATGTATCCGCTTAGTTCTTATTTGTTCTATCAAACTCGTTAATTTATTCAATATCATAAATTAGTGAAATATTAGCTGATTATAACGAGGTAGTATTCGTAATATTGTATTCCTGGTAAAAATTATAGCATATTTAGCATGAAAAACGTTCACATCATTTAAAATTTTACAGACAAATCACCATTTCTATACCTTAAAACGAAGTGTTAATCATATTTCTATCAGCTGAGAGTATATAAAAGCTATGACTTTAGTAATAACAATGGAAATAAGCTGATTAAATTTTATACTTACAGTTCGGGCTATCTGGTTGACCCAACGCTGTGATACTGCTACCAATGATTTCGATTTGTCGTTCGCTACAGTGGTTGAAAAAATTATAAAAGCGCTTTTGGACAATAAATTTTCGGATATTGTTTTCTGTCAGGAATGCTTTTCCTTCGTTTTCTAAGAAAGCATCTGTACGACTGGATACCTAACAAAATAAAATATAAATTTTTTAATTGTTTCTATTAATATCTTTACTATTTTTAATTAAACTGATTCTGCTTGTAAACAGAACGAAAATAATTTTACTCATAACAATAATCATTGTTTGCAATTAAATGATTGATATTGTTTCCAAGAATATTTACAAGAAATTTTAAGTAATGATTCATATACAACATTGTTTGCTTGATGAACAAGCTTGCAGATAAATTGTTTAATATTTGCATTCAAAAGAAATTGACAAAATTAGCCACAACGGTCATTACTTAGTATAAGTCAGAGTATTTTAATACTGCATAGAAGTTTTTAAAAATGTTTCAAATTCCGACTCTTCAGATAGATTCAACATAAAAGTAGAAGATAAAACTACAGTAAAAGATGCTTTCAAAATTTCGAAAAATAAATAAAAATTTGTGGCCAGGTTTAGTTTTCTGGTCATTTATATTACCTGTGACTTTTAAAAGGATACTTTTGAAATCAGTATACGCATACGAAAATTTAAGTTAACATTTCATATTCCTTTTTTATTTCCCTTATTGCCACCAAGCCGCAATGTTATCTTTGCATTACTCTCTTGACAGTTGTTAGGAGAAACTGATTGAAGCTGTCATCATTCAAACCCCGAGAACCGTTCCCCACATGCGAGTAAATCACGCTATTGTTTACAAAATCTCACCTTAGGAGAGGGCAATTGCTCACAAAAAGAAAATATTCCGAACATTTTTATTTGCATAGCTTGTCAATCAAATCCCGACCCCGATATACTTTTCGCGTTTAAGCTCAGGGCAGGGGAGAATCTCATCTAATTTGTATTTACCGATAAAAGAATAGAATAGCAGGTTTCAAACGCACATTGAGAAGGTGTGTACTTTGATCAGAGAATAGTAGAGAAAAGACGGCAAGCAACACTTAATTTAATTTGCGAAATGAAGGTATTTAACAATCTGAACGTCACTGCCGTTACTTGATTACATGCAAGTTTTACTTGATTTAAATTTTAATGGGCACAATTAAGAAACCTTCGAAAATTTTTTTTGAGTACTTCATGATTGTAAGAAACTGAATGGGCATTTTTAAGGTATAATTACGTTTTCATGTGTTCAGGTTGAATTCCCAAAATATTTTAAACACTGCTAAGCGAATACAGAAGAGTTATCAATTGGTATTTATTTTTTATGTATCATAATTAAATGGTTTGACATCAAGTATTCCAATTATTCTTCTAGCAATACAAAAGCAATATATTTTATTAACCCCATCTCTTTCATTCCTATATATTTCCCTATTACATTTCAAAAGTAAAAAAATTAATTTTTATGTAGTTTCTGTGAGTATAATTGAATGCAATTTCTTTTCAGCAGATTGTCCAATTATGGTAAAATATCTATTAACAATGGCTAATTTTAAAATTTATTCAATTTCCAAAAAGATAAAATTTATCAAGACATGACGACTTACCATTATAAAGGTACACACGAACGTTAAGAAAAAAAGAGGCCTGAAAATAAAAAACAAGATTTTTGAATACTTATTTGTAATAAATACAAAAATTTATACCATTCAAAATAAAATATAAACTTATGAATTTCACAGAACTTATTGAATGGCCTTCGTGAATTAAGCATTCAGACAAATAATTTTTAAGTCATGAATATTCTATTTAATTTTTTATGTCAGGCAATAGACGAGCGGAATAAATGGAAGATAAGTTGAGGGGAAATGGTATATACATATAACATCTAAAATTTTAGAAAGGAAATTCTTAAAGTTAAGCTAGTACAAAAATAAATAATATGCATTTAGCCTTTTTATACATTTAAATACACAATATAAATATAATTTAGCAAACCTTATGTATGTAATCTAAATATACTGTACCTAAATGTCACGCAATGTCACAAAAATCATTACTTCAAATTACAAAGTAATATATTTTTGAATATTCATGCCCACATCTCATTTCACTACTGGTACAAAATAAAAATCAAAACGCAGCCCCAATATGTTTGCATACAATTATGCCCCAATAAGTTTTTTATAAATATTTTTAAAGTATTTCACAATCACTTTTTACACATAAATAGTTTGAATAAGATACAGTGAAACCACGTTACCTTATTTCATTCTCACTAATTTAATCGCGACATTTAAACTTATATTTCACTCTACCTCATACTTTCTACCTCGAAACTGTTCCCGATACCGAGTCTGGGTGGTGGTGATCGCTATAGAAACGGCTTGTTTATTTGAGTAGAGGTGACTTAATTTTATTTTGTTTTTTCGCGAATGCTGGCGGAGGATAAAGGAAGTTTTGGATCTCGGCGACAAGTAAAAATCTTAAATATATTTTCAATTTGCCCATCCAAGTTCGCCTTGACGAACTAGAAAACATTTCTTCAAGCATCGCCTATGGAAAATAAGGTCCGTTTCTGTGGTAACGGACATATACAGACTTTGTCTGGAACAGTTCCAGTGGTTGACAAACAGTACCCAAGTCGTATTTTAAACCATTCTTTTTCTCCATATTTATCATAATTCAACATTGATATCTAAAACATATTGCATATTAAATTAACATAGTGCGTAAAGGTGCAAACAATGCTTTTAGCTGTTTAAGTGAAGAAAGGAGAATGTAGCTCCTTTCTTCTGATGTCCATGGTGAACTTTTGGTTTTGTCTCTTGGAGCCCAATAGAGGGTACACAATTCTTTATTGTAACCACCAGGGTCGTGCAGAAGGACTTAGACCTTACTCTTTTTTTCTTTATCTTTTTGCCCAAAGTATCCTTTTTAATAATGCCTTGATGCCATTACACGATTTACAATTCCACATTTAAGTACAAAAGCATTGAATATTCCCGAAAGAATTTCTTTGTTCATAGCCTTGTTTAAGTAAGAGTTCTTTGTAAGTTGAAACTGGAATCTGACAGTAAATACCGTCTCTAATTCCAATACATTTAGCTTTCTATAAACTGGTTTTAGTGTTCTTCGGTAAAAACAGCTGCATAGATATTTGAAAATACGACCGAAATTCCAGTTTTTATGTTTTAAAAGTTACGACTGATTGCATGTGTAGAGTGCTAATTACAATTTGGGGATATCTCCCCTACAAAATTAAAATAGAACGTGTAGATCTTTTCCCCTTTTCAGCCTCAGCCTC
Organism: Meta bourneti; assembly: GCA_933210815.1. Classification (NCBI taxonomy): domain Eukaryota; kingdom Metazoa; phylum Arthropoda; class Arachnida; order Araneae; family Tetragnathidae; genus Meta; species Meta bourneti. The sequence goes on from OW119934.1 coordinate 35,375,835, forward strand.
AAACTGGCTCCGCTCGCACTCAGAGATTCACATGTTCATTAAACCTGCACAAATGTGAATTCGTGGTTACAATGAGCAATTTTGCATTCCGTTGGGTTTCGAAAGGCAAGACCAAAATTCCTCATATAGACATCAGGAACGGTGACGATAATCAAGTTGCCAATACGTAGCAATTTTTATTATTGCTCCGATAAATCTAATTGTTTTCAAAGGCAATAGAAAAAAAGTCGGCAATACCTTGAAAGCACCTTTCTCTACTTCAGGAGGCATTAAAATTTGAGCTTGTAGCCTTTTTCCAGCCTCTGCCTAACCAACTGTTTGGAACCGGTAACCAGATTCACATATTGACAAGTTCATTAAACATTCACAAATGTTAATCTGTGGTTAAAATAAACAGTTTAAATCTCTATTGGGTTTCAAGACGTAAAACCAAAAGTCCACATATGTGGACTTCAGGAATGAAGAGGACAATTAAGTGGCAGAAAAGTATAGAATTTTTGGAGCTATAATAAGAAAAGTAACTCCTTTATGTCTAAGTAAAAGAAAAAACATGTAGGTAACATTTTTGAAGCACCTTTCTCTAGTTCCCAAGTCATGTCAAGTAATCATACAGTTCTCAGGATGTAGAAAAACGCAATTTATGACCAATTATATCCCTCCGAAATATCTGAAATTAGTGCATTCGACCCCCAATTAGTGCAGTTGTGAAACCACGCTTAATTAATCAGCAAATCAATATTTGTGGTGGTTAAGGAAGAAGCAAGTTGTGTGGTCTTACTAGTGGAGTAGGTTTCGTTTTGTTGTCATGTTAGGTTTCGTATAAAGAATTCAGATCAACAGCTCAATAAAAACTCAAGATGAGGATAAAAAATACACATCGTTAAAGTTTCCTTGTTTTAATCTTCAAACCAGTTGTGAAGCAGGGGTATGTATTTCGTTATAAGTGAAATCGCTTAATTTTTCATAATTGTGTTGCGATTTAATATATTTATTTTTATTAAAATTATTGCGGCATGGAAATTGGTATTGTAGACGACTATACAAATTATTCCAGGAGTTTTCATATTCTGGATAGTAACAATTGCATAATTATTTTTGAAAAAGAAATTTGAAAAACGTGTGCATTGGGAGTAGGTACACAAGTACATGAGTAGTTTAAGAACAAGTTGTCGGCTTAGATGAGAAACTCATTTCCTGTCCAAAAAGAAAATAAATTTTACTGCAAATCGTTTTAAAGATTTAGTTTTTAGGTCATAAAAATTATTCGCATTTTGATTGTGCTATATTTTGTTCAAACAGATTGCATTATATATTTCTCATAAGCGTGAAAATAGGCACTCAGTGTTTCCGATAAAATGCGAGTTAATGAGTTTCTGCTCTAAGCCAAAGATACATAAAAATAACCAAGCAACTATATGAAAATTCCCCCAAATCAATAAATGAATACAAAACTAAGTCTTAAAATAACGAACATTTCAAACAGGACAATTTGAAAATTAAAAAGTTATGAATTCGAAATTCACAAAAGCAGATGTAAGTAATGTTTTAACATTACTTTCTCAATATTGAGAATAAAAATATCAACACCACTGACTCGGAATTACCAAACATGAAAACGCAAATATTTCTAACAAAGATTTTATTCAAAATTTTCGCAACGGGGTAAAATACACATACTGGTCAAGAAAAATGATTTTTAGAGCCCTGCTTAAAACAATTATGCTTATACTATGAAAAGTTTTTTCCCCGATTTCATTCATGTGATTGAAAATATCACTTCACGCTGTTTGTCCTCTTACGTATCCAATCTCTTTTTAAGTTACTCTGATAGTAAAACGCGTCTCTTGTTGACAGAATGTTGTTTGCTCTCATTCACGATCTCACCATTCACAACTACTGGAAACCTTCCTTTCTCCACTAGTTTTGTAATAGGGGGATATCTACTTATTGGAGATTTTTATTCATAGGTTGCGCTTAGGTGTGGAAAGACGAGTTTGTAGAATCAAATTGCGTCAAGTATATATACTGGCTTGATCACATCAAAATTAGCAGCTGGCATTCGTATTAAGAAAGTGATAAGTGCCATCGCGATTCGATTTACTCAACAATAATTATATCCATGCATATACATTATGTGAAAGTATTCTGAAGTGATTGGCTGAATTAGATTGGCTAATTGACATTTATATTAACCCTTCAGGTGGTTGTCTCTACGAGATGTCTCGTTATTAGCAAAACTGACCAGATTCCCTTGATAGACGATATCTCGTCATTAGAAAAATCTAACCAGATATATCTCATATCTCGCCATCATAAAAAGAATCGGCAATATTTTGATGAGAATCTCTCGTCATTAACAGAGCTAGTCAGATCTTGACGGACGAGATATCTCGTCATTAAAGAAATTGGAGGGTTAAGAAAGTGATTGGTACCATCGCAATTCGACTTACTCGACAATTCTGTCAGTGATGGAGTATGCAATTATCCTAATTCAATTTCAATAACTTACAATCTTTGAAAGGTAAAAATTGGTTCACTTGGTGCTCAAAATGAAAGGAAACCGCTTTGTATATTAATCTGTTTCCTTCCATTTTTCAAATTCTTGCCTGTTGGTATGATTTGTTCCCTTACTGACACATTTGCCACACTGGAGCCAATTAGATCGGGCCTGCTTAATGTTTTTGCAAAAGTGAACCCCAAGGCTATGAAACTAATTTTGCTGGTAAATACGTTTTAATTCAAGTCAATTGATGAGATATCACTTTTCGTTCCCGACATGCATTCTCGACACATTACGAGTACTTTTATATTTTCAATGTTCTGAATTTTGTAAGATTTTAAAAGATGTGGATTAAACATGTAAATTAGTGTAGTTTGCGTTGAAACTCATTTAAAATAATACTAGTTGTTTAATTTTCTATAATACTATAGAACACTAGTTAATATATGCAAATACTAGGAGTCGTTCAACAGTGTTGTTACTAATTGTAATTTGGATCGAAAAAAGTTTCTTGAAATTTCTCTCAAAGGAAGAAATACAATACGTTTTATAAGAAATTCATGTGTTTTGGGTGTTTCCATGCAAAACACTTATCAGAACTAGCGAATGCGAAAAAACGACTTGAATTTTATTATTTCATATACGTTAAGCAGGTCTAAGAGACCAAACACAAAATGTGAGGGCCAAAGTAGTTGATATACGTGATAAAAAATTTCAGCGATCCTCTAGAAACACCACGGCCATAAATTACGACAGTTCGAGTGAAATTTTAAAACTAAAAGTAACTTCTTTTAACATTACGAATATTACAAAATATGTTTAAAATTAAATAGTATGAATATCACAATATTAGTTAGAAAACTCATTGCCTATTGAATATAGCACTTTGCTGTGATCAGCTGATCGACCATTGCTAGTGAAATATTGTGGATACGTTATTTCTTCTGAACTAATCTTACAACGCAGAAATTATATTACTATGAAAAACATCAGACAAAAGCTATGCAATGTTTCTTTTTCAAGTTAATTGGGGAATTAACTGGGAATTTTTAATATGCAATATTAATTATGAAATTAATATTCGAAGACAAATACCATTCTACAATAAATTTAATATTCGCTATTTTTAGCCATATTTTTGAAAATTGAAATAACTTTTACCGGAAGGAAAACTAAAATTTTTCATTATACAATCCATATTCAAACGAATGAGTGATGGAATATGCTGGGAAAATACAAATCCAGAAAGAAAAACCTTTTACAAGAGGTTCTGGTAAATATTTATTCCTCAAAGTGATTTCTTTGCTCTCACTTGGGTTCACCGCTTTGAAATCCTGGCAAGTAAAACATACAGGGGCCAAACAAAGCTTTGTAGTTTGTATGCCTCACATACCGCCGCTCGTAGCCCCTTTAGAGGGAAACACGGGAAGTCTCACAATAAAAGGAAAAAGCATTTTTCATGAAGAATAAACATAAAATACACTAGTAAAGACCATCGAAAATGCAACACTATGAAGGGAGTATCCAATAAACCTTGAAATTTGCTCGATGCTTAGATCATGGAAGGATATGCAAATGATAAGCACTGCAGCGTATATGCAAATCATGAACGTCATTAACGCCCCCTGTAATCAGTATAAAAAGGAGAACGAAGGTCCGGTTTGAAGAATGGGAATTGTGTTTTCCTGCTGTTCCTGTGTATAGGAAGCTCAACTATGCATTGTCGAAATACATGGCGGTCATACCAGGGCTACCACTGCCAAACCACTAGTGAAATAGTAGCAGAAATTTTTAAAAATAGCAAAATAATCTACTCTTAAACCCTATTTTAACAGCAGTTTTAATAACTCAGTTATAAAATGAATAGGGTGAAACAAAATGTGCCAATTAAGTATGAAACAGACGTTAAAGATCTCGCCAAGAAATTTAAATACATTAAAATTAAAAAACTAAATATTTTTTTGTTTAATAACTAATAAGTTTGTTTATCTACCATATTTGGCCAAGCTGCACCAAACGCAATACAGCGTCAAGTAAAAATGTAAAAGGGGAAGCAGCGTGGACTGACCCCAAACACATATCCAAAGCCTCTCAATGGTGAGACGCTAGCAGAAGTAATTGCCCCCATGGCGGCTACACGAATAATATTTCTTCGCGTTCCACAAGTCAAACCGGAGCTGTAATTTCACGCCCTTGTGCCTTATGTTATTTGTATAACAAATATGACTTTGATATCTCTTGTCCTCATGGTGTTGCATTTAGGGTCAGCAATGTATATACACTGCTGGCCACCCAAATTGCAACACCAAGAAAGACAAGAGATATCACAACAAAATTTATTTTGTAGATAACATGTTGACCAAGTATCAAATGATTAAATTTATAGACTTCTGTGAAGTGTGGTTCCTGCCAAAATCAGTAGCCAGAGTAGCCGCCATTGTTGGAGATCACCGCTGCCACACGCCTCGGCATTGATTCAAAGAGACTTTGGATGTGTTCTTGGGGTACAGCAGACAAAGCAGCTTCCACACGTTGCCAAAGTTGATCTGGTGTGGCAGCTGGGGATGTATTCTGGGTCAATCGTTGAGCAACCATGGACCACATGTTTTCTATCGGCGAAAGATCCGGAGAGCGAGCTGGCCAGGGAAGCAATTCAATCTGGCGATTGACGAAGAACCCTTGGACAATGCGTGCCACGTGTGGTCGCGCATTATCCTGTTCAAATATGGCTGTGGGCAAGCCCTGAAGGTAAGGAAGGACAACTGGCTCCAACACCTCGGAGATGTAGCGCTGGCTGTTTAAAGTACCGGCAATGCGTATTAGAGGAGTGCGAGAGTGATATCCAATACCGCCCCATACCATAATACCCGGTGCAGGACGCAGCTGTTCAGCATCCTCTCTCCACGGTGTCTCCAGACTCGAATCCGACCATCGTGGTGTTGCAGACAGAAGCGTGACTCGTCAGTAAAGACAATTTCATTCCATTCTTCCGTCCACATCCTTCTTTCATCGCACCATTGGCGGCGGAAACGTCTGTGGTTCTACGTCAAGGGTAGACGCAGCAATGGACGTCTTGCGGACAGACCACTCTGCTGTAAACGGCGTCGAATGGTACGCGCATACACTGGATGATGCGGTACAGACTGAATGTGCTGTGCTATGGTTCGTGATGTGGCTGAGCGATCCGTCACTGCCATACGCACAATATGCCTGTCATCACGTGAAGTGGTGCACTGAGGTGGATGCGATCGAACACGTCGGTCCGTCGTACCCTCCTGCATCCAGCGATCACATATCCGCATTACAGTTTGGTTTCGTCCAACACGACTACCGATTTCCCTGAAAGATAATCCACAATCTCGGTAGGCCACTATCCTTCCTCTGTCGAACTCGGATACTTGATCAAAAGATGATCGCTGTTTTCTACGAGGCATAATTGATCGTTTTTTTTTAAAAAACCACAAGAAAAACACAATTGCCGTACTTGAAATCGTCGAAATCTCCAAGCCTTAAATAGCGCTTTGAAGTGGCGCCACAGGCGCGCGTGATGTGCGTCTGCGCTGAAATTCTAATCATTTGCATATCTCACCTCCGCTAATGCATGTTGTAAATTTCATATTATTTGCATGCTTCCTTCAGGGTGTTGCATTTACGGTGGCCAGCAGTGTATATTAACTTATTCAAACAATATTAAGACTAAGCAGTTATTTGTTTATATATTTGAAGTTATATCTTCTCCGAAGTTACATAAACCTGTCACATGAAGTAAAGCAACAGAGTATTCTATTTTATAAATAATTCAAAAGGTAATTGTTTTTCATTCCATTCATCATTTGATCTTTGATCTCCAATATTCACATAGTTTCATCATGTGAACCCTTCAAGGATATCTCTCTCAGTTGGAGTTCTTGTGTCTTCTCTTTTAGCATTTACTCGTAAAACACCGCCAACAAACATAAGTGCGTCTCATTAAGAGGCTTCGTATCTTAAGTTGGGATCAAAGAGCTTTTACTTTTTGATTAGTCTGTACCTTTTGATGGTCACTATTGCAACATTTCGAGAGACGACAGACATAACTCTGAAAAGTTTAGTCAAACTGGATTGAAGATCTTCAAATATATTTCTCAATTTGATATTTGCATTATTTATTGATATATTTACAAAAATTTACAGCTTATTTCCTTATTTGATTTCTGTTGTTTTTCATCGTAGGCGAACGATGTTTAACGTGCGTTTGTGTATGCGTTTCAGATGTATAGTCCACCTTGTGAAGTTACAGAAATTAGGGAGGGCCTGAACAATCTACTATACACATAAAACCTTTAACGAAACAAAAAATTATACATAAACAAAAGATGGGCAAAACATGAACGCGCAGATATACACAATGACATTAAAAAGGATTACAAAATTCGTAAAATTAACAAAGAAATAAAATAAAAGCTATATATAACTCTGAATAAAATACACGAAGTGAACAGAGATACATATTCAATAAATGGGTATTAAAAGGGATCAAAAGCTAATCATCTTAAAAGATTATCGTATAACATAGATAAAAATAAATTACTGAGAAAAACTAAAGTTCCATTTTCAAGGAAACTTTCCATTTCACAGGTCTCAGACATAGCCAATGTTGGAGCTGAGGAATTCCATCACTTAGAAAATTTATTGGCGACCAATGTCAATCTTTGACAGTATCAACATTTGAATTAAACTCGCCATTTCGTTTGCCGCGCTTTGCTGTGTATGCGTGAATAATGTAATTTAACAAGACGATAAGTACCTTAATTTAGTGACATCGATACGAAATGTGCCACGAGAAATATCAGAATTTGGGAAACTTGACACTTAGTTTCCCATGCTTCGTTGAGTGCCGTAATTGAGAAAAGCACATAATACCGTAATTTAGCGACACTGAATATGCGAAACTTGTCCTTAGAAATATCAAAATTTGAATGGTTGTATTGGATTTTTACGACGCAAGGTCCAAAGAAATGCAGCGCCAAACGCAAGATAATGCAAACGAGTAAAAATAAGTAAAGATTAAAACGGTCTAATAAAAAGTAGATTTAAACTTATATATTTACTGCAGATGATGTAGTTTTGATGATATAAAAGGTGCAGCATAAAAGATATAATGCAAGTAGGTCACCATTGGTAAAACAAATTATGAGGGTTAAAAATAGAACTGGAGAAAATTGTTACAAGATAATGGTCGACTAAGATGGGGACCCCTTAAAATTCTAATATGAAATATAATTGAAAATGAATTATAACGATAAACTACAGCAGCGATGTAAGGCGAAGAGCGATACATTTGTTGGGTCACCCTCCACTAAAAAACGTACATACCTTATTGTATCGACAAGTAAAAATGATTTATGGAGATGTTCTTGGCAATTTTGGCACGATGGAGTGGTTTTCGACCAATAAAACTACGCGTGCAAAATTTGAATGAAACTTGCTACTTGGTTTCCCATGCTTCGCTATGAGTACCGTAATTAAGAAACCATAGGTAATGAATACCGTAATTTAGTGAGACTGGTAAAGCAAAACATGCCCTAAGAAATATCAAAATTTGAATGAAACTTGCCACTTGGTTTCTCATGCTTCGCTACGAGTGCCCTAATTGAGTAACGTAGATGGTAAACCTCGGGCGACCTTTTTGATGACTACATCAGAGAGGGAGGGGGGCCAGGGGTGTTAGACGGGGTATGAGGGGTGTCTGGTGTGGAGAGAGGACAAGACGAAAGGTCGCTAGATAATGTTGTGGCATGATTTTTACGAGGAAAAATTCGTCACGTTTTGTGGAATTTGCAGAAGCCTTGATAACCCCTGGAGCTTCATTGCATAATCCTGTAGCGGCCACCCTCGAAGCTTAGTCTGAACAGCATAGCATGCAGAGCATCAAAATTTGGAAACCTCTCATTTTTGGAAGCGTAAAACACGAGACGCAATTATGTTGCCTCGTTTATTTTCCCCCGGAAAACCAAACTAATACTTAAAAAGTCCAAATAGTTTTACGCTTGAGGGGACATTAGCATTTGAACAATTACTTTTACAAAATGTTTTAATGGACCGTATTCGAACATGAAATATTCATTAAAAAATCATTTTTACATAAATACTTTAAAAATTCTTTTTTTCCGAAACATTTCAATATTTTAAAATTTATTCTTTCTGCAAATTTTAATTTTTTCGTTTTATTTTCCTTCAAGAGTTTCCCACGACTTCGTGGATGGATTTACATGTGCTACTGTTATTTTTTACAAATATTTTTGAGACAATGAAAAACACTAAAAACAGTCAACTGATTTTACCTGTCTTTTAAAAATTAACTGTTCTTCTAAATCCTTGTTCCATGCATAAAAATAAGGTAAAAATTTTAAATATCAAATACATCGCAGAAAACCTCAAAATTTCAAATATCTATTAATTATAAAAAAAGCCTTATCATTTTAAATAACTTGTAGTCAGGAAATAGAGTTGAGATAAAGGACGGACAGTTTAAAAGTTAGTCTGATTCCTAGCATTCAATGGAAAAACTTTAATACTTGCTAAATAATGTAACCAAAGCTATGAAATTTTGCATGTATATTCTTTAAAGCCATACAGTTAACATAAAATAAATCGATATTTTTGGTCATTTTTAAGGTGATGTCCCCTTAACGTATTAAAACATGGGACTGAAAATTGATTCTGCTAATATATAAGTTCAAATATGTAGCAATGATTGATTCCGGAAATTTAAGGTTAACACCCAAGTTTCTTATTACAACTAAAACTTTCTATTAAAATATGCATTTAAAAAATTAATATGCGTTTAGCCTATTTCTTGTTAGTGGTCGTTAGCAATTATAGTTTTTTGAATGATTTTACTACAAATTTCATTTAAGTTGAGTAAATTTACGTATCTTTCATTGCAGACTTTGGAATAAGCAAAGATCATGATTCCGCAATAGGATGGCCGAAATTTTTTTTCGAAATACCTTTTGCAATAGGGAAAAGTTTTTCAACAAATGCCTGTATTTTAAAATTTTATTTAACGTCTTTAGCCCTCTACCGATTTAAATAATGACGAAATGGGCTTAAAACGGAAAAGCACTTGGTAACACGATTTCCAAAACAAATTTTAATTTGCAATACCTAATAAATACGGTTTAGATAATATAAAAGCATGTGTAAAAGTAAAATGCTGAAAATTATTCTGAGGAAAGGCTTTTCGTAACGGTAACGAATATTAGTTTTATTTAACAGAGGCAGCAAAATACTTTCCCTACATTTTTCACCAAAAGGTATGGATAAATCATTAATCTTTATTACTGCGTTCAGAAATGTAATTGGGGAAGTTGTCCGAGGTCCAAAAAATACAAAACAGATACATAAGGCTTCTTAGATAAATGCAGATAGTGAAGATAATTAATAGTGAGGGAAATGCAACAGGGGACGTGGAAACCTATTTTTTATTTACTCTTTAAAATAAAACCTCCTCGCGTGTTTGATGTACATACGTACGTCCACAACGTCACATTTGAAATGATTCACTTTCATTAAAAGTTTTGTCCATACGATGTATTTGCACACATATTTGCAAGTTTATATATACTTGTTACCTTTAATTGAAGGCGATTTTGTACCAGATATAAAAGATTCTACATATAGGTAGGGTTAGATATAGTTGATTAAGATTGAAACATCTGTTCCCTTGGAAAGTACGAGATTGTTTAGGTTTCTAGATTGACTTAATGTAATAATCTCATTCACTATCACATTCACCACATCTTTTGAAGCACTGTAAAAAGCCTCCCCAAGTCATCTTTTGGCCTAAGTTGGTCTGGCAAAAGAGGTAGGTTGCTTTGGAGCAAGAACCATATTTGGCCAAGCTACGCCAAACACAAAACAGACAGCCCAATAAGGAAGGAAGAAAAAGCAAAAGGGTAGCCGAGGGTAAAAATGAAACAGGAAAGATCACTCGGGTACCTCGGGGTTGTGATGCCCGTACACACCTAAAGATGTGCCCCTGAGGGCCTGGCAAGGGAGGATCTGTGGAGGTCCTGATCTAGTGTTGAACTTTTGAGCCCTTTCCAACTCGTGAATTTCATCTAGCTGCTTAGTTAGGCCTTAAGGAACAACAGCACATCTTTTATAAAACCAACTATGTTATTTTTATAAGTCTTCCCACGGACCTGTAAAAGTGTGGTGATTTTAGAGTATTTTTTGCAAGTTATTCAATTGAACTATTCAGGTTTAAATTTGACACAAAATTGCGAGAGTATTTGCTACGTTCATGAAAATGCAGCCAATACTATCTTACTCAAATTTTAAATAGAATCTATTCAAACAGGACTCTTCGAGAGTTAAAAATTGAAGGTTTGAAAAACCAAGAGCCCCAAAACTAAAATTTTCTACAAATGTTTCTTCAAAAACTCATATGCGAGAGCTTACTCCAGAGCCTAATTAAAAAATCCCTTTGGGTACTAGCAACCGCGTACGGTATTGCCACATACATACTAAATCAACAGCATTGGATACTAATTAAATATGTCTATCAATTAATTATATTATTAACCTATTAAATTATTTATATATTAATCTTGGGTATGCCTTTTGTCCAGTGACGTCGTCCCAGACTCCAAGGAAGGCTTAAGTTGCCGAGTTTCGTTTCCTGACTGGGCGTGACTGCGTGTGTGCACTTATTTTATTGTACCAGTGACTCTCCTGACTATTTTATGTAATTGTAGACAACCTGTGACGGCTCAACACTAAAAAGCACGTGCACTGTACTTGAGAATTTTAGTAAGAGTACAGAAGTATTGGGAAGCCAGTTGGCGAATGACTCAGTCAAGTGCCTGGAATTTGTTTCATTCATATCTATTAATCGGACAGTTGGTTCTTCTGTATAGGTTACTTTTATATAAAATGCGATTTATGAATCTTTTAAAAATAACTTTATAATCGAAATCGGTATTAAATTATAAAGTTATGAAAATTAATTTTTTGAGCATCGAAATTCTCCAGTCCAGAATAGCAGCTTATATGCTCATCTCACGCTTATCCATGGATTCTGTTCTTACGCGATGATTTGATTTGGGATTTGTTGTTTCTTTCCTCTAATTTTCTTTCCGCTTTAAATTGCAACAATACAGGTTTATCCCCTCTGGTGGTTTGACCTTGTGAATCGGCAATCTGAGTAGGTGATTATTCAATTATCCCATTTTTGGTATGTTTGGACTTGGTTTTCCCCTGAACCCTTTAAGTATATTTCAAATTTGTCGTCAGTGCGCCAATGCGACAAAACTTGAATATATTTTTGTTACTTTTACATTACTTGTTAATTCTTTAACCAAGTAACTTTCTCATAAATTTAGTTATGCAAAATCCCCATGATTTAAGAAAGGTATCTGGCACTATTATAATGTGGCATTGTTTTAATCTATAGGAAAGCTATGGCATTATTATAATCTGGCATTGTTAGTCAATAGCCAAATTAGGAAAGCTATATGGCATTATAATCTGGCATTGCTATAATCTATATCCAAATTAGGAAAGCTAAGGCATTATAATCTATAGCCAAATCAATTAGTAAAACTCGTCAAGTTATTAATTTCCTGTTCCAGTTATCAACAATCAATTCCAGGGCCCTCAAAAGCATGACACAACTAACTGCACAATTAATTTTCTTGCCACCATAGCACTCAAACTTGACACGAACCGTCACCACAATCCCACCCGACATTCCCGACCGCAATCCAACATTTTCATTACAAGGAACTGCCGTACGATCAAATCGAAACCCACTCAGGCTATCTTCTGCTTAACCAGAACCTGACTCCGTATCCTGGGTGGTTATCAAAAACTTCCTGGACAAAGAAAGGAACCTACCGCATACCCCTGGAGTAGATCCATCTGAAATGCCACAGGCGGGGGAATTTTGAATCTAAGCTTTTGACCCCATCTGTGGGGGCGGAATCCCCCGCTTATCATGCCTGACATTTTCCAATTCGGAGACTAGTACAGAAAAATCATATTTTCAGCGCTATGTCATAATATTCCGACCGGGGGTCCACTGGCTTTTTATGAGTCGGAGGCCCTGGAACGGGATTATAAATTTGTCGATCAAGAGGCTGGAAGGGGCTGATTGCGCTTCAAGAGAGCAAATCGGAGTCATGGTGTCAAGACAACTCAAGGCTTGCGCGTAGGTAAATATTTTGACACAGGATTAAAGTCTACTTTGCGGAGCTTAAGATTGCTTGGAGATGATAGCTTAATAGAAATCGGGAAACTTGCGGAATTTGGTGCGACTAGGTTGGTTGGTTGATTTGGGTTTTATGGCGCAAAATCCAAAAAAGGAGATGCGCCAACTCGAGATAGAATGCAACCCAATAAAAAAGTTAAAATATTTATAGTAGTCAGATCAATAAAAGTAGATATGAAATGATGTAGGTACACTATATTAAGGGCAACTAAGATTAAAATACTGATTTAGTAGGGTAAAAATAATGAGTTTCATATTGATAACTGATGAAATGTGCGGCTTGAAAGGTATAGATAAAAACATTTATATAAAGTTTAAAAAGCCAATGGGGTATAAAAATTTAAATAGATTTGGATAGGGATTTTCTCCCACCAAATCTTGCAAGTTTAAAATTGGACTGCCAAATAAGTTTCGACGATGATTAAAAACTGGACAATTGTTTACAATATGATGAACGGTAAAAGGGACCACACACGCGTTAAACAGAGGCACTCTCCTGATAAAAGATGGCGCGACTCGGATGTCGTATCCCCATATACTTTTCTCTTTATTCTGTAATGAAAGTACTCACGAAACTTAATCGATCTGAAGTACATTTTAATACAATTGGTTATTTATAAACAAATGTGTTGATAGGATCGCTTGACTTATATAATGGGTAAACAAGTAGATCAGAAGGTATGTGGATTTTGATGCTATTAGGATATCGCATCGCTGTGACACGTCACTCGTTTGAAACAATAAAACTTACCTTATCAATCAGAAATAGTTAATAGTTGGTTATTTATGTAGTAATCTGTAGATGGATTTCCTTTAAACAAAAAAAGTATCTTACATACAAATTCGATTCATCGATATTTATTCAAAACCTTTGGATCACTATATTCTATAATGTACTCTCGTTTAAAACTATTTTTGTGCTTCGATAAATGGTAGTCGTGTTATATTTATGATAATACAAATACTATAAAAAGAAACGAAGGTTATAAGTTTTCAGTTGCTATGAAGTGCAAAGCTATATTTGTATCAGCGATAAATATTGGTCGAATTGGTACGCTAATTTTTACCATACCGTATGCATATTATAAGCTGATTTCACCTTATATCAAGAAAATTATTTTTATGTGAGAAAGGTAGGGAAATATCGAAACTTTAATAAGAAAACATGAGAATATATTTAAAAAATTATTTAATGTACTAAATATCAATTTAAATTATTTATCCTATCAAATATAATATTAAATGTTTAATACAGAAATCTTAAATGAATTTACGAATTTATTCAATTTCCATGTTTCAAAGGGCAATTAAAAGGTTTTAACAAACACAAAATTAAATACTTATTTCATCATCATAAATTTTTTAAATATTTTAATTTTACTATGGTAGACGCAATTGTTTAACTTTTAAATTTGCATATACTTGCCTATACGATACAATAGTCAATTATTTAAACAAAGATATTTATCTTACTAAAATAACATTTTATATTTCTAGTTTCTTTTCATACCTTAAGTAATTTAAAAGATAATTTAATCTTACGAATTCTGAATTTTTATGACCAAGTATCACCACTGGAAATATTTGAAAACCTTAGGGGTTTGTTTCATACGTGGATAATTTCTTAAACTTCTTGCAGAATGCTTATTTTATAAACTAAATATAAAACACGATCTTGGGATAATTTAAGAAGAAAATCCAATTACTACGTACACATTTAAAATAATTGGTGTTCAAAAGAATCTAGATGAATAGACATGCGCCAGTACAGTAAATCAGAATCCATCGACTTATGAAATGGGTAAATAAGTAGATTACAAAATACGAAATTTACAAATTCATTCTCGCATGATCAAACCGAAAGACAAAAAAACGTGATGTTCCTCGTGTTAAACGGGTTAGCACATGACCCCCCAAAAAAAATCACAATTAGATTACTGCATTTAAAAAAAACAATGATTGAATGGTTTCTTAGAATAAAAAAACAAAGGATAGTAACAATTGCATAAGCTTATCACAATTGAACAAATATTAGGGGAACCGGAAAGTAATGTTTTTTACATTAAATTCAAACAAATACATTTTTAACAAGTTCTTATTTTTTTAATCAATGATGTAATCAACCTCGTTATCAACAACCTTTTGCCATCTAGTGTGCAAATCTTCAATGCCGGATCGATAAAAATCAATTGGTTTTTGAGCAAAATATCTGGAGATGGCATTTTGGATATCATCCAAATTTTCAAATTGTTTGTCACATAGAAAGTGTTGTAGCGATCGGAATAAATGGAAATCCGATGGTGCAATGTCGGGCGAGTATGGTGGGTGAGGCAGTACCTCCCACCCCAATTCATTAATTTTTTCCAGGGTTCGTCTTGCGCAGTGCGGGCTTGCATTATCGTGTTGCAGAATAACGCCTTTTCTGTTGACAATACATATATCGCTGGACACTTTTCAATTAAAGATTGATTTACTCGATCCAATTGTTCACAGTAAAGGTCTGCATTCAGTTTATCCAGGTTTCAACACTTCAAAATGAACGATTCCGCGAATACTCCACCAAACAAACAAAAGCGCCTTTTTGGGATGTAAACCTGGCTTAGCAGTACTTCGTGGCGATTCATTCGGAGAGAGCTACTGCCTTTTGCATTATCAGAGGACCCATTTTTCATCTCCAGTGATCAAAAATAGCTTCTGTATTGTGCCGCTGAAACAATAAGGTTGGGTGCGGGACCTAAACACCTGCTCTGCTTACTTTACCAATCTGCTGCAAATGTTCTTGGATGGCCGACCAAGGTTGGTTAAGAGTGTTTGACAGTTCCTCGATTGTTTGACACGGATTTGTTTCCACTTCCGCCCTTAACACGTCATCGTCTAAAGTTGTTCGTCTTCCTGATCGATACGAGTCGGAAAGATCAAAATTACCGGATCTAAACTTAGAAAACCACCTTTGGCATTTACGAACGTCTAATGCACTTGGATAAACATCGCAAATGCTTTTGGTAGCAACTGTTGAGTTACTACCCTTGTGAAACTCAAAAAGCATACAATGCCGGATATGTACCTCTTCTGGTATTTGGCTGGCCATTTCAAACAAAATTGCAAAAAAATTTAAGATTTAATTATTCACAAGTCACTAATCTTAAAATGTCTTTGGCACGACTTTGAAGTACACAATGTGCTGATAAATGGTAAACAAATATTGACATGCGCAGAAACGACATTACTTTCCGGTCCCCCTAATATTTTAACACCAAGATTTTTTGACGAGGGGGCCAAATTTAATGAAAAGGGTAAAGGTTTATAATTAGAAGTCATCATCTTTGTTAACAATGCAGAAGACATTTGATATTTTTAATACAAATATACCTCTTCTGAATCCTTTCACACTAGAGGGATATTCAGAAGAAACTCGAATTCCTACTACTGTACTCGTTGACTTCATTCTGAATGCGTGTTCGATTAAATGATTTATTTTAGTCCCTGCTACTCCAAATGATCACTAAAAATATTTCATAGAACATCAGGTTTCTTTGGATACAATCGAGACTGAATTTGCGTTAAAAGAAAGGATTACAAGACTCGAATGACCCAATCAAGATTCGTGCTCATAAGTGATGTGATGCAGCCTTCCCAAACTTTTTTCCGCAGTTAATGACAAATATATTTCGTGTATTCGTTTAAAAAGCAATAAAGGATCATCTCTCAAGCGATCGGAAGATTAAAGGCAATGGGAAAGTTGTTCTTTGACAGCGATGAGTAAGCAGAATATGCTATTTTGAGTAGTCGAATCTGAATTAACGTTAAAAGAAAGGATTACAACAGAGTGGAATGACCCAATCAAGATTCGTGCTCATAAGTGATATGATGCAGCCTATCCAACGTTTTTATCTGCAGTTAATGACAAATATATTTCGTGTATTCGTTTTCAAAAAGCAATAATGGGAACCATCTCAAGCGATCGGAAGATTAATAACGAAGGGGAAAATATTGGGCCAAAAACGGGACTAACTTTTGCGCTAGATGGCATTGCATCGCAAAACCGAAGTGTTATCTACTTCACGCGTGATGTTTGAAAGAAGGAATTTCAGCGAGTACTTGGGAAACAAATTGTGTTATTTGGTTGTATTTTTAAAATTTTGTTAAGCATTAAAAATGGCAGAAAATATGGATTTAAATAAAGAAATAAGCATTTTCGACCTATTATGCTTTTGTATTTCCAAAATGCTTCGCAGACGCAAAAGATGACAAGTGTTGTGTATGGTGAGGGTGCCGATGACGATTCCACGTGCCGTAAGTGGTTCAGTAAGTTTCGTCACATGGATTTAGTTCTTCAGCCAGAAACCTCAGAACTTCTGAGAGCGGGATTATGCAGCTATCGGAGAAATGGAGAAACGTCATCGAACAGAACGGCACATACTATATTGATTTTTGGTAAAAATTCTTCAATTTTTGTTAAGAAAACGGGACGAACTTTTGCATCAACCTAATTTTTTGAGTGATGAGTAAATATTAGAAACTATAAGAGGGCTTTATGAGCAACTTTTCTCTTGTTTCATTCGTCGCTTCGTGAATTTCCATCTACATCTAAAGCTGGTATTTTGTTTCTCGAAATGCGAGTGAGATTTCAAAAGAGGATTTCCTTAAGTGTTATTATGGGAAAATGATTGAGTTCAGATTGGTTGACTGATTTTTTGGGCGCAAGGGCCATATTTGACCAAGCTGCTCCAAACGCAAGATATCCAACATCAAAGTGTAGTGGAATGACAGGTTAATGATTCTTGCTTGAACGTGGATTGTCCTTACGGAAGCAATACTTTGACGGGATCCAAAACATTACGATTCACCTTTTGGTAATGGGTTGGTTGGGGGTTTTATAGCACAAGGGCCGAAAAGATCAAGCTGCGCAAGCGCAAGAAATGTTAAGTAATTGACAAACACAAGGTTGGTTGATTTTGAGTTTTATGGTGAAAGGTTTATATTTGGCCAAGCTGTGCTAAACACGACAATGTCAAGTTATTGTGAAAGAAAGGATGGAGAGAAGAAAGTAGAAAGATCGCTTTGGTATCCAGGGGCCGCGAACCCCATGTTTACCAGATGCAGTAAGCCCCATGCAAAACACAAGGAACGTTTTACCGACACAGAAGAGAGAAATACACCCAGAGTAAATTTAGGCAAATGCACGATCTTTAATGTAATACATAGTGATTACAGGTTTTTCGACAAGGGCCAAAACGATTAAGCACACAATACAACGACGGCACATTCCAACAAAAACCAGGAGACCAACGCATGTCTGCACGAGTCGCCGCAATACCAGTAAGTCTTTACAAAAAAGCGGTGAGCGATTCTTGTAGCAATTGATAGTGAAAATGGTAGCTTTAAGACGCTAATCTGTTGAGCCAACGATACAAAGTAGAAGGCGAAGTAAAAAGAAAATTTCTTGCGGTTATGGATGTAACAGTCGAAAGTGCAAAAAACGAGAAGGAAAAAATAAAATAGAACCTGATTCCTTATTACAATCTGCTGTAATTTGAATCTATTTTCTTTTTCGGATGTAGGAAAGGTATGAGAGCACATCACCAGGGAATCGAGGTGGTTGATAATTGTTGAAAATGTGGTCAATCCAAAAAGTTGATTCTTTTGGTAATGGGTTGGTTTAGGGTTTTATGACGCAAAGGCCATATTTTGCGCCAAACACAAGGCACTGTCAAGTAATGAACATACAACACAAGGAAAGTTGTACTGATAGAAACACATCCAGAGTAAATTTTGATAATGCACGATCTTGAATGTAATACTTAGTGATATACTAGGTTTACCTACAAGGGCCCAAAACGATTAAGCACACAATACAATGGCCCATTTCAATAAAAAACCAGGAGACCAACGCATGTCTGCACGAGTCGCAGCAATACCAGTAAGTCTTCACACAAAAAAAGCTGTGAGCGATTCGCGTAGCAACTGATAGAGTGAAAATGGAAGCTTAAGACGCTAATCTGTTGAGCCAACAATGATACAAAGTAGAAGGCGACGAAGTAAAAAAGAAAACTCCTTGCGGTTATGGATGTAACAGCCAAAGTGCAAAAAACGAGAAGGAAAAAATAAAATAGAACCTGACTCCTTATTACAATCTGCTGTAACTCGAACCTATTTTCTATTTCGGATGTACAAAAGGTATTATGAGAGCACGTCACCAGGGAATCGAGGCGGTTGACAATGGTTGTAGAGGGCGAGCAATCTTATAGAGGGGTATGAATGGGGGAATACGCAGAACGGGGAGGAAATGAAGTATGAAAAACCGCCCGCTGGTGTGAGCCTCATGCTCTTCACAAACACAATTAGCTGCGATTTTTCGATTTTTTTTCCTTCTCGATGTTGGCTCTCCGGTGGTCGTGAGCGGAATCTTGGGATCGTGAGTGGTTTTTCTGGCTACTTCTATTCGAAATATGAATTGCGGGGGAACTGGGAAAAATTGGTTTCGACAGGACGACGGGGAATGGAAAATGACTATGAATTTAGAAATAAACAAGATCTATCCAGTTGCGGAAGTGCGCTTGTCTGTTAAGTATTCCACCGGCGTCGAGTTTACGTTTGGTATGGGAAGCAGGGGCAAGATCAAGGTAAAAGGCCATTTTTACCATCACTAAAATTCGCTAATCATGACTCCTCCATTATTTAATTAAAATTATCTTATTTATTGCTGGGGAGGAAACGAAGTATAAAATATCGCCCGCTGGTGTATTAGACCCATGCTTTTTACAAACAAAATTGGCTATGCTTTTTACAAACAAAATTGGCTACGCTTTTTCCATCTTAACACTCCAAGTGATTTCGATGAAATATCTCGTCCATCAAGATCTGGTCAGTTTTGCTAATGACAAGATACTTCGTCGAGACGATCGCCAGGAGGGTTAATGTTGGCTTTCCGGTGGTCGTGAGGGGAATCTTGGGATCGTGAGTTATTTTTCTGGCTACTTTTCGAAACATAGGTTGTGGAGGAATTGGAAAAAATTGGTTTCGACAGGACTACGGGGAATGGAAAACATGAATATGAATTTGAAACAAATAAGATTTATCCAGTTACTTTTGTCTATTAAATTTTCCACATGCGTCGACTTTGGCGTTTGATGTGGGAAGCACACAAGAGGAAGATTAGGGTTATATAAATGCTCCTATTACCATCACTAAAATTAACTAATCTCATGATTCATCCATTATTTAATTAAAACTAAGCTTGGTATTTATTACTGGAGAGGAAGTGTGAAAAATCGCCCACTGGTGTGGGACTCATGTTCTTGAAACGCCAATTGACTAAATTTTTTCCTTATGTTGGTCGGCTCTCCTGTAGTATTAAGTGGGATCGTGAGTATTTTTCTGGCTACTTCTACTCGAAATTTGTATTACGGAAGAACTTCTGGAGGAAAATTCGGTTTCGACAAGGTGATGGGGAGAAGAATCAAAGAAAAAGAATTTCAAAGAAAAAGAATTTCAAAGAAAAAGAATTTCAAAGAAAAAGAATTTCAAAGAAAAAGAATTTCAAAGAAAAAGAATTTCAAAGAAAAAGAATTTCAAAGAAAAAGAATTTCAAAGAAAAAGAATGTCAAAGAAAATAGGATACAATCTATGGCGGAATTGCGTTTATGCATGTCAGTTGGTTTTGGGGTTTTATGGCGCAAGGGCCATATTTGGCCATCGTGCATGTCAGATATTCCAGCGCCGCCCTTAGGGTTTGATATGTGAAACAAAGCATTTTGATCAACGAAAATGCCATCCAACCCTCAGTAAAATTCACTCATGATTCGTTCATTGTTTTTAAAATGCAAGCTGACTCAGAAAATAGTCTTATTTAGCTAAGAAATAATTAATAAACGGTACGCAATATAACTATTGTGTTTTACATAAAAGTTTTTACCTGAATGAATTTGTGGAAAAGCAATTCTGCTACTTAAAATTGTGTGTCAATTATAATTACATTCAAAATTGTATTAATTTCTCAACAAATTAATGAAATAATAAATATGGCTTTGATCTCTTGTCGATGCCCAGCAGTGAATAAAATGCTTATATTTTCATATTGAAACGGTGAATCTTTCAGTGATTCCTTTAATCTCATAAATTGCAAAAAACAGATTACTTGATCAGATTGCCATTCTAAACATATTATTTACATTTTCCATCCAAAAACCAGATCAGACAACTTGAAACCCCAATATTATGTTAAACTAATCTTCTATTTGGGTCTTGCATTGATTGAGAGGTTGGTTTTGGGTTTCATAGCGCCAGAGCCATATTTGGCCAAGCTGCGCCAAACAACGTCAAGTAATTGTGGAAGGGGAGGAGAAAGATCGATTGGGTTTCCTGGGGTGGGATTATTGTTAAGTGGTAGGGCCATTTGTTGACCAAAATCGCATCAAATTCCATTGAAAATTTCCTGTTCGGTTAAATCCACTTGAAAAAGGAAACGCTCTTTGAAAACATTTTCCCTTTAAAAATGATGAGGAGTCAAAGGTTGCTTTTACAACACGTTGTTTTGATTAGGGTGAGAAACAATTAAGTCACTTCATTTTCGAAACTCAATTAGTTTTCACACTTTCCAAGTTGAGTTCTGCCAGTTTCTTGAACTACAAGTGCATCCAATTAGTTTCCCCTCACGAGTTATTTCCAATTATTCAAAATTTTCATCATCGCGTGAAACTGAGGATTGTACCTCAACGAAGGTTACCGGTCTTCAAATATTAACATCCCTACAACCAAAGACAAATATGAAATGCTGTTGAATTTATAGCTGATTTGAAGTAACGCATGATTCTGAATCATAAAGTAGCCTTCTACAGAAATGGTCAAAATATTAAATCTTGTATACTGTATTTACAAGCCCTAAATCGCATCCCGAAGCACCCTGTAGTTTTATATGAAAGTGGTTGATGTCAAATGTTTTAAAGCACATTACCTCCAAACGCCCTCTAGTTTTGGATTAAATAATTTTCTTGAGGTTGATATTGCGCATATTTCTGGATCATCTTACCCTCTAATTTTGAATGAAATTTGCGTTGAAATAATTTCCATAATGGTTGTTGTCGCATGTTTCTGGAGCCTCAAATTATTGATAACAAATTTTTAATTGTCTATTTAAACTACGAGACGTTTACATAAAAATAATTTAAATTAAAAATAGTTTGATTACAATAAACTCAACAGACGTATAACTACTTACTTTTTTTATAAACAATAAATATGAATCTTCAGGATAAATTCGTGGATATCTGAAGAAAATAGGTTTGGTTAAGGTCTCCGTCTGTTTCTTATTTTATTTATTTCATCCTACGGTTATTTTTTTGTAGTATTTATTAAGGTATACCTATCGCATACCAAATACAGAATGGAATTCCCGTTTAGCAGGAACTTTTCATTAATAAAACCCATTCTTCAACACAAAGTTAAAAATTACCACTCAATTCAATTTAATATTGTTCCCACTGATGTGACAAGATAGCGTTTTGAGAATTTTTGATGCGAAAAGAGATACATTTAAATGTCGAATTGAAGCGGAAGTGTGCGCCAAGAGAAAACTATTTTCAATATTCATAAACACTACCGGTTTCAGAACTCAAGGTTTTCTTGTGCCTGACATTTCCATGGGTTTTGCACGTTACCAATTTACATTGAATTCTTTGAGATATCATTAAAATAAGTTAAATAATGCTCACAGCAAAGTCTGATTATTCGATAGTAATTGACAATGATCTCTAATAGACATGAAATTAACACCGCAATATTGAATACAATCCACGGTGCAATTGAAGTTAAAAACAGTTATTTTGCTCTATATTTTCAACTGACGTAATTTATCATTGGGGTGGCGAGTTTGGAGGATCGCTCCAGATTTGAACAGCAAACACAATCTGTTCTTTGATTTCTTGAAATTTTTGAGCAAAAGAATCTTCGCAAGATCTAAGAGAGGGAAAAATGTTCCATCCTTTGGCCCCAGTAAATTAGGATTTTCCTATAAATACTTTCTTTTCGACAACTAACAGTCTGAATTGACTTTTGCAACCTTAGGTAAAATTTAAACTTGCCTTTCGTGAGTATGACAAATTTTATTGCAGCGATCAACAAACGATTTCCAAGCACTTTTGATCTCAGTCCATCGATTTTAGTTGTTTCGTGCTCAGAATTCCGTCTAATTAGCCCTTGTGTAGAAAATATTTTGTAGAACGACAAACCAAACTGTAAAGTAAGTTTTACTTAAGTGACAGAATATTATTTTTTACCATTCAGATAAGCTATTCCAAGATAGGTTGTTTTCTAGTTCTATGGCGCAAGGGCCATATTTGTCCAAGCTGCGCCAAACACAAGACAGATAACATAATGAGGATGTAGAAAAAGCAAATAGCAGGATAGGTGAAGGTAAAAATGAAAGGGAGGAAAGATCACTCGAGTACCTCGGGGTCTACTTCAAGAAATTTTCATATTTTAATGAATGTAATGGCACTCTCCTGTATAATAGTTTAGATTTGGTTGTTTTTGTTTTGTGTTTTACGGCGCAAGGGCCATATTTGGCCATGCTAATGCCAGATACAAGACAGACAATGCCAAGTAATGGACAAACACACACGAAGTTCTACTGGCACAGAAAAGAGAAATACACCCACGGAGGAATCGAACCTACACCACCTACGTTGCTAGCACTATAATTTAGGAAAACAGTTAAATGAACATGTAGCTCTCATACTTTAAGTTGTAATAATTTCCCTTGTATCGTTCTTTTAGTTTCTTCTATATCCCTCAAAATATTCCAAAACAAGATATTTGCAATGATTTTAACGTATGGCAACTGACTTTATGGGCAATATACGAGAAATATTTTTACTAATGTATGGTTGTTTACATCAATATTATTTTGTATTTTCAATGCTGGCACAGAATATTTTCTTAAATATGCATAAAAACCACTTCTTTTTGCATTGTTCTCGGAAAACTCATTATATCCGTCATTTCCACCCCTTTGAAGTTTGTTATTCACTAATTTTAACGCATTCCAAGCCCTTTAACTAAATCAGACCTTAATGGCCTCTAAACCTTTTTAACTCTTCACTACACGTCCGCGAACTTCACACTAGAAACCGAGTCGTTATCTTTTCGGACACTTCATTCGGAATGAGATTAACTACCAAAAATCTTAAAAACAAGGACGGTTGAGTATTCGTTCCCTTTGCAGAATTAATGTCTGAAAACCTGGTCTTGACACAACGGGAAAGTAGCGTCTCATACACGCGCTTTTCTAATTTCCGAAATAAGTGACATGCATCCTACAACCTTGTAGCATAGAAAATATCCTTTCTCATTAACAGTCGAAGCAGATAAAAAATGTTCAGAGAAGCACGACAGAAGTGCCAAACTCGTGACTATCGGAGGAAAGGTAAGAAAAGGTTTAACCCCAGTCCACGGGATCGAAGTTGTAATAACTGATTCCTGATTGATTGCCGAAACAATCGCTTTCGTCAAAGAGTTATATTTTTCTTCCACTTTTGACGGATTAGCTCCACCCCGAACATGATAAGGTTTTCGACTTTCTCAAACCCCTTACATCGAAAACCGCACTCGTCTCATTTTACGTTACTGGCATTGGACAGGTTGACAGATAAGATTGTACGGGGTGCCTGTAATAAATGAATCTTCGGGTAGTTCAATTCTTAAGCGGCACGAGTCTACAGCTTCAGCCATTAGTGATTGGAGGCAGTGTTGTGAGTCGGCACTTAAGAAGCGTTTTCATGGATGTTAAATATTCTTGGGTGATGGCTGCTATAACGGCCTGAAGAACCACAACGCGTAGCGAATAGGTACACCGTGTAATTATACGTTTTAGGTTTATAAATGTCTTTGCTATTTCAGTGTTTTTAACCTCTTCAGTCGAGATAAACCCTCTCGAAAAGGTTTTTTATCGGCTATTTAAGATACAGCCTGTTAACCCTCCAAATGGTTTCGACGAGGTATCTCGTCCATCAAGATCTGACCAATATTCCTAATCATAAAAAGATTGGCAATATCTTGACGAGATCTCTCGTCATAAAGATACTGTTGATTTTTTTTGACAAGATCTGGTCAGTTTTTTCGTCAATGACGAGATATTTCGTCCATCAAGATCTGGTTGGTTTTGCTAATGACGAGATGCGTCGTCGAGACAACCACCAGGAGAGTTGAGGCTATCAGAGCAAGAGTGACCTAACCCGAAAATGCAAAAATAATTATTTTTGGCACCTACAGCGCACTCTTGGCTTTCATGCTTTTGTAATATAGATTTTGACCCTCCTCAAATCATATTGTGGATAAATAAAAAATATATAAAAATGATGCCAAGAAAATCGCATTTATTTCCATTGTTGGTGCGTTAGGCCACTCTTGCTGTGATAGCCTCAGTTAAAGTACTGTTTCTCTTCCACGAGAACCGCACCAGACAGTCTATCCGTCTGTTGATGGAAACTAGAGTAAGAAACGGACCTTGGGGATATGGACGTCTGGTATACCACCTTAAAATGGTTAAGACTAGATAATATTAATATACCTAGCTTTAGCCATTTTAAAGATAAGACTATACACATGAATATTCTCATTCGATCTCACATCTAGATTGCCAATTTTTAAAGAACTTACAGGTCGAACTCTAAAATCAAATGTGGGAGTGAATGATGGTTTCAATGAATAATGGCTTCCAATTTAGGTTTAGAAATGCTATGCAATGGGTTAGTTTTCAGTTAAAGACAATACAGCAAGTTTCTCACTAGCTTTTCCATAGGGGATGCTTGTAGAAATATTTTTAAGTTTGTCACATAAGCGCACTTGATGACAAATTGGAAATATATTTCTTAAGTCTACATTAGTAAACTACCTTTTTTCGCGCCAATATTCGAAAACACAAAATAAAATTAAACCATCCCAAGATACACCTGCTCAATTCGTTTTTTTAAGTTGTGGTGGCATTACAGCGATATGATGGTCTATCTTCAAATTTTATGGTATTAAATTCGAGATCCTTGAACCCCTTTAATCAGATCCCATTGACAAAATATTTTATAAGCGTAAAATTCAGAACAGAAATTGTAACGTTTGTGGTTTGAGTAGATTAGTTTATACTAGCATGTTTAAGAAAATTGTTTTAAGGTAACTGATAAGACTAGATCAAAACAATGCAAATTTAAATGATTTTATCCCCCTATTTTTTTCTCATCGGTTTTCATTTAGTCTTTCTGTGATTTTTCATATCATCGCCTCCCCATAACGTAGTCTTCTGTTACCCCCGTAAATGTGTTATTTATTAAATAATTAAGACATTTTCTCAGTATTATTACCAGCACCAAATCGATAATATTCACTTTTCAACCGAAAAACTCCGGGCAACGGTGATAAGCCAGAAATATTTCCCGTCATGAAAAAATTAACAAAATATTATTGATTAAAATTTGATTATTTGAATGGGTGCACAACACTTGAAAGAATAAAATAACATGACCTCCTTGAATAGTGGATAAACCGTTAATTTTGGAACTCTTTTGAAACTTGAAAATTGCTAGCCTGAAAATTTTGAAGTGGCTTATCATTTTGTCGTCCAAAGCCCTTCAATTGCTCTCCTGTGCACATGTATTGGACGATTACATTACGATTTGTAATGAATCCAAACTATTTTTTATAATTTGTGTATTTTGTATTTCAAAATGCAAGAAAAATGTCTTGGTATAAAAATCTGCAATTTTATTAGATTTTTTTACCTGTAAAGTACATTATCCTTTCAAATATTAAGACCTATACAAAGGATACATTTTAATATGCATTGGATTCTGCGCGTTGACAAAGTAGATAAAACATAATACAGAACTGCAACTTACCTGATTCGAAGTTCAGTCTTTACTGTACGCTTGGACATCAAGACTTTTGTTGTTGATTTCGACTTAAAAACCACAAATATTAGATGCAGACTAGTGAAGTTTCAATGTCGATATATAAGAACTATTTCATTCTAGGAAAGATTTTTCAAATTCAGCACATCACCTTTTTAACTTTTTAATCGGAGCACCGAGAACACAGCATCGCTCGGCTGTTATTTTACATCTCAAAAAAGGTGTTTGAGATTCGTCTATTGATTGAAACAGAACCTTCGGACGTATCACTGTGGTCCACGTTGAATGATTCTGTAAGAATAAAAATACCCGAATAACTAACTAGCAACATACTTACTGTTACAAATTCTGTCTTGTAACATCCAAGACTAACTGTGGAGAGAATATTACATGTCTGTCTACCACGAGAAATGCTCCAGACGAAGTCTGTCCATGTGTCGCCCTAAAAACTTACCCCATCCTATTTTCCAGAGGATGCTTGAAGAAATGCATTCAATGCATTTGTCACATAGGCGCACTTGATGACAAATTGGAAACATCTGAAGGGTACAGGGAAAACTAAACGAGTTCAAAAATATGAAAACTGCGATCGTTGAATTATCACTGTACTCAGACTGCCGTTTCACAAGGTCAAAAAGGCTGGAGGGTATAAACCAAGTCGGTTTTAACTCTGAGGCTCACGATTTTAAAGAAAAAACCCAATTGCACAGAATTATTTATTCACTTATTCAACTTCAAAATTAGTATAAAATATCAAATAACATGTTTATTATAAAATGATTTATTCACTCAAATATTTACGAAAGGAAAACATTTACCATTATGAAAGACAAAAATTCACAGCATCATACAATTCGCCAATCCTTATCACAACAGCATCAAATTACTAATGCGTTTTGACATGTGTAAATTTTGTTTTCAGTTATTTACACATTTAGCGTTAGTTCATAGCATTGCCAACTCAATGAAAAACTCTAAATAAAATATTAAACTATATGACTGAGTAATTTCAACTTTTTGAGGTGGGTTCCCACCATGCATAAAAATCTAAGGAAAAGGTGGGACAGTTTTTAACCCACCTATCCCCAAAGAGTTAATGCGGGAAAGAAAATGAGTACAGGGAAAGAACCAACAGTCCAATTCACACAACGTAAGAACTAATAAGTCCATGGATGCGCGTGTGTTGAGCATACAGGTTGTTCTGGATTGGAGAATTCCGGTGTTCAAAAAATTAATTTTGCTTACTATATCTGTAAATTTAGTCCAAAAAATACATTTTTGAGGTACTCGTGTTTTTCCCAGCGCCCTTTTGTTGAAGATGTTTACTTGTCTCCGAGAAGATCTATATTACTATATATACCTTATCCGCGTGAACACTAGTGAAAAACAAAATAAAATTTGGTCATCTCGAGTCACCCTTACTCAAAATGAGATCCCCGTTTCCATAGCGATCGCGACCAACCAGACTTGGTGTCTGGCGAAATTCTCGTGGTAGACAGTGAGCTGCGTAAAATACTTACAACGAAAGAGACTGATTCTATCATTGGTGCGAGATTTCACACCTTGGTACAAATACCCGCGCATAACTAAGTCAATCAACGTAGCCAGAATTTGATTTCGGGGATGAGTTAAAAATGGTTTCTTTTTATGCAAAGTTCAAGATCTTTTCATTTCTTAAACTTTTACATCAGTTTTGGTAAACAGACTGAGCTTGAAGATTACTGTACCTCGTCTTCCTTGCGTATCCTTCTCTTACAGTGACAGTTCACTAGTAGAGAACATCTTGCCATCACCAAACAGTCCTCGTAAAGCCAGCGGGATATTTAATATTAGCAAAAGCTCGAATATCATGGCTTTGTTCGCTATGAAGGTCTGTTCACCACGAAAGTTTATTCATCATACAGAAAATCCCCACCACCTGCATCCAAGGCCCAATTAAACAATAAAACGAAATTCTGCATTTCAAGTTTTTTTGTGTACACCAAAGCATTTGATCTGGAGACGGAGGACCTTTGGCCCATGTGCTCCGCACACACCCTAGTCAGCATACAAGTGGCACAAATCAATTTACGCTCACAAATGACTACAAATATAGCGGTTACGCAATTTCAACCTAATACACTGCTGGCCACCGTAAATGCAACACCCTGAAGGAAGCATGCAAATAATATGAAATTTACAACATGCATTAGCGGAGGTGAGATATGCAAATGATTAGAATTTCAGCGCAGACGCACATCACGCGCGCCTGTGGCGCCACTTCAAAGCGCTATTTAGGGCTTGGAGATTTCGACGATTTCAAGTACGGCAATTGTGTTTTTCTTGTGGTTTTTTCAAAAAAACGATCAATTATGCCTCGTAGAAAACAGCGATCATCTTTTGATCAAGTATCCGAGTTCGACAGAGGAAGGATAGTGGCCTACCGAGATTGTGGATTATCTTTCAGGGAAATCGGTAGTCGTGTTGGACGAAACCAAACTGTAATGCGGATATGTGATCGTTGGATGCAGGAGGGTACGACGGACCGACGTGTTCGATCGCATCCACCTCAGTGCACCACTTCACGTGATGACAGGCATATTGTGCGTATGGCAGTGACGGATCGCTCAGCCACATCACGAACCATAGCACAGCACATTCAGTCTGTACCGCATCATCCAGTGTATGCGCGTACCATTCGACGCCGTTTACAGCAGAGTGGTCTGTCCGCAAGACGTCCATTGCTTCGTCTACCCTTGACGCAGAACCACAGACGTTTCCGCCGCCAATGGTGCGATGAAAGAAGGATGTGGACGGAAGAATGGAATGAAATTGTCTTTACTGACGAGTCACGCTTCTGTCTGCAACACCACGATGGTCGGATTCGAGTCTGGAGACACCGTGGAGAGAGGATGCTGAACAGCTGCGTCCTGCACCGGGTATTATGGTATGGGGCGGTATTGGATATCACTCTCGCACTCCTCTAATACGCATTGCCGGTACTTTAAACAGCCAGCGCTACATCTCCGAGGTGTTGGAGCCAGTTGTCCTTCCTTACCTTCAGGGCTTGCCCACAGCCATATTTCAACAGGATAATGCGCGACCACACGTGGCACGCATTGTCCAAGGGTTCTTCGTCAATCGCCAGATTGAATTGCTTCCCTGGCCAGCTCGCTCTCCGGATCTTTCGCCGATAGAAAACATGTGGTCCATGGTTGCTCAACGATTGACCCAGAATACATCCCCAGCTGCCACACCAGATCAACTTTGGCAACGTGTGGAAGCTGCTTGGTCT
This sequence comes from Meta bourneti, assembly GCA_933210815.1. Taxonomy (NCBI): domain Eukaryota; kingdom Metazoa; phylum Arthropoda; class Arachnida; order Araneae; family Tetragnathidae; genus Meta; species Meta bourneti. The sequence goes on from OW119934.1 coordinate 35,405,762, forward strand.
GCTGTACCCCAAGAACACATCCAAAGTCTCTTTGAATCAATGCCGAGGCGTGTGGCAGCGGTGATCTCCAACAATGGCGGCTACTCTGGCTACTGATTTTGGCAGGAACCACACTTCTCAGAAGTCTATAAATTTAATCATTTGATACTTGGTCAACATGTTATCTACAAAATAAATTTTGTTGTGATATCTCTTGTCTTTCTTGGTGTTGCAATTTGGGTGGCCAACAGTGTAGATCACATTAAACAGCATTAAGCAAATATTCCTTGCTTCTGGAAATTCATTCGCTCAGGAATCTATTCCATACGTAAATGTGCGAACATGTAAGAGGGTTGAGTCTTAGGGCAGAAAAAGCTATCTTACTTCGTAACGAATAATAAGCAATTAAATTATACTAGAAAATAATATTAATTCATGAAAAATTTAGTTTAAAAATAAAACTAAAATTTTACTACATTTAATTATAACAAAACAATAATTTTTTTCAAAAATATAAAAATGTATTTCCTGCATTTTTAATGTTTCATTTGCAGATATTTTATAGATCACAGAAATTAACTCTTTCGGGGAGGCTTCTGACTACGCCACTGAATTCAATGTTATCGTAATCGATTATACGATTATCGAATAATAATCGATTATCAACAATATTCCTGTCACGTAACTTCACTTCGGTTAATCAGCAGTATAATTTACTCAGTTGCCGATGGAAAATTTACCACCAAAATATAGTAATATACCTCCAAAATTTATATATTTTTAGATTTAAAATCATATAGAAATTAAGGAAAATAATGCTTACCTGTTTGACCAAAATAATATTCATTGTTCATAGTCTTTGGAAATTAAGAAATTAGCATTCATTTAAACTTAAAAGAAATGAATATTCATGTAGTAGATTTAATGTTTACAACGTTATACACTTACTGTAATGGAATTCTAGAATACGGCTGTACATATAAGTCATTTCTATAATAAAAGGGGAATTTACCTTTTATTCCAAGAAACATCCGGAAATCAACTGGAAAAGGAGCTGAATGAAATTATGTTCATCCTTTCAGACTTTCAAAATAATTAAGTTTCAATTAAGTTTCTCGTCATTTCATTTCTAAACGTTTAATTACACACCTAAAAGAGATGTTCCCCTTAAGGCACCCATTTTAAATATAAGACTACAAATATAAATATCCTCATTCAATTTACACATCTTGATTGCCAATTATTAAACTTATAGCTCGAACACTAAAACCAAATGTGGGAATGAATTATGGTTTCAATGAAAAGGCTTTCAATTTAGGGTTAGATTTTTCACTTTAAAGCAAGTTTTTCACGAATACGTTTTAACACAGAGTTCCCGATTATGAGACTCGGGACAGGTGAAGTGTGGAAAGCTCCTAGTCTAAATGTATCGTGTCCAGCCTGGAGACCTCCCTGGCAGCAGAACCATACAAAACACATTTATAGTCCAATTTGGAGCGTACTATGGTTTTATGTTCTCAAAGTAGGTAGGTAGTTAATTAGCGTCACACTGGAGCAACACGAAGTGCTATTGACCACGGTCCGAGATCAATTCCCAAGGGAAAGATCCGAGGGCAACACGTAATTTTGAATCACGGTCAAATGACGAGGCAATGCCCGAGATGGCACACCACTCTCCAAACTTCCACACCATGCCAACGTCAGGACATTTGAGGCCATGGCAGATTTCACGTGCCCCAAACCCCGTATACACGACGGTCTTTGATTGAACCTAGTTTCGAACTCGCAACTCTCCCGTTGCTAATACGTTACTCTTCCAACTGGGCCCTATTCTCAACAGCCAGGAACACCTTCCCACGAAGTAGTCGAGGACTTAAAATATATAAAGCTTTGTGGCAATTGTGTTTCAAATACTGCTAAGCTATCAAATGAGTTTATAAATATTATCTCATTTGATATTCCGATATCTGTTCTAAATGGGTGAGGAATCCCAACCTCTTAAAAAACTAAATGTTCGTTACTTGCAAAAAAAATTTATCAAGGTCTTCACATGAATGTCTTTTGAAAAAACATTTAGCATAGTGCCCTTGAAAAGGTTCATTAAGATCTGGTCAGTTTTGCCAATGACGAGATTACGTCGTCATTAGCAAAACTGCTACGGAAGTGCTTTAACCACCAGGAGGGTTAAAGCACTTGCTATCCACATTATACGCCAGTTCGCTCACGGCGAGTCCTCAAAAGATAGCCATTATTACGCTGCTATACATTTTACGATTGACATCGACAAACAAGCCAGAGAAAAGGAAATGAAACAGGCAGGCCATAAAAAACCGACGAAAAAGATAAATAAAAACTATACGCGGGTGTCAACCAGGTGTTGAATTCCGTCCCAGCAGATATCTCGATCATCCTCATTGTTAACATCTGACCTTCCACAAGGCTATTGCGGAACGGAAGAGTTGAACCTGTTTACTCGGAGGACTACATGCGGATAACTTGACTTTCACGAGACTATACCGCCTTTCTCAACTTATCATTATCCACATCTGTTAGCGATAGATTTTTTGCCTCAGAGGAAGAGATTTCGGATGAAGATACCCGAGTAAGAATTGTTCTGGCACGCGTAATGAGATTTCATCAGGTTCCTGGTAAATTTAATAAATCGGTTCATAAGTTTTTCATAGCTACTTTTCAAAAATGTTTTCGCTTCTTGGTGATTGATTGCTACAGCACTGGATTTGAATGTTTTGGTGCATCTTTGCGCTTGGTCATTTAGTTTTAGGTTTGGACTATATTATCCATTGTGCTTACATGTTACTTTATTAAATTCACACGTTTGGATTATTCGATTAGGTAGAATATCGAAGGTTGAGTTTTTACCGAACAAGGGTCACATTTGACCAAGCTAAGCAAGACGGAAAGATTTAAATCATAAATTAAGAAATTCGCTACTTTAGGATTTTAAATTAAAATTAAGTTAAACGGAAGTCATTGAAAAAATTCTGTGGTAGGGATCTTCCAAAAGGTCTTTTAGGTTGGATTCAAATTATGTTCGGTGCATTTGTTCATTGCCTTTAAACTTCAATTTAAGCATATAATTCCTGTGTGTTAAAGTAAATTAACTCAAAATTATCTATATTATTTTGCCATTATATCCTTATATATATGAGGATGTTTCGCCATTATTTACTGATATAAAACAGTGAGATATGATTTTAATATTTTTAAATTCATAAGTAAAATTATTGTAAACCAATCATAACAGGTCATATAGATATTGAAACCTAGAAATGTGCAACGTTTCATTGCTGTAGAGTTATTGAGATACCTTGCGGTTGCATGTTGGTTGTTTTGCCGTTTTATGGTACAGGGATCATATTTGGCCAAGCTGCGCCAAACACAAGACAAAGTCAAGTAAAAAATGTCGTAAAGGGATTAAAAAGAGATTGGGGATATACAAATACATAAATACAAATTTTAATGATAGAAGCATTAAATAATTTAATTTTTACATACAACATCCATACTATAAAAGTCCTAAAATTTAAAATAATCCACCGCAAAAAATGTTTTACAGAATTTTAAGTTCTACCCAGCTTTTATTGAAAATATAGCATTTTTATAAAAGTTCTCCCCGTTCAAATAAAAATAGGTAGGTAGTTAATTAACGTAGCACTAGAGCAACACAACGGGCTATTGGCGACGGTCCGGGATTAATCACAAAGGGAAAGATCCAAGGATACCTGTTAATTTTGAACCACGGTCAGATGAGAATACCTGAGCTGGCACCCCACCCTCCAAACTTCCACACCACGCCAATTTCAAGACATTTGTGGGCACGACAGATTTAACGAGTTCCAGCCCCCGTGAACACGGTCTTTGGCCGGACCGAGTTTCGAACTAGCAACCCTCCGGTTCCTAATCTGTTGCTCTTCCAACTGGGCTAACCGCGCTTCAAATATTTTCCCTTCAAAAATAGTTGATTTTAGCAAAATTTACATGACTTCAAGGTCAAAGTCTTATACGAGATTTCTTGAAAATTTAGGTCTTTCAAGTGGTATGTGTCTAGCTAAATGTAGGTGGCGGTAGTGTTTCTGCGACGGAAAGTATTTCCTGTACGTACTCCAAATGTGACGTCATTTGGCTTGTTTTTTTAATACAATTTCAGCACGTCGCCAATAAAGATTCTAAATAAATTCCGAATCGATGTAATTGATCGGTCGTTACCAAAACGGCGATAAACTACATTTTAAGGTAACCACCAAAAGGCATAGCGCGAGAGCATTTGAGTACCCGAAGTAAAATATTCACTTTCCATCATGTTTGTTTACACCGAAAATCCGTCTCATGTTATATTGCAACACTTAGAATAAAGGTCTTTGTAACAATATTGATTTTTATATAGATTGATGCTAAATATGAAGATTGTTAGTCAAAAATTATATAAGAGATTCTTTAAAAGATTGATTACATTTCTTAACACTATTAATCATGCGAGTTAAATGCCTCTGCTGGATCATTTGCTTTTTTCGTGTTTATCATGATGATACACCTGAAGTTCGTCAGCCTTTCTGCCTCTTTAATCTGTGAGCTCCTATCACGACTGAATCTAACTACTGACAGATATCGGAACGATCTACTTGACAGATTTATGGTGGTATAACTATACGAAGATAATATTAATTTGTATGTTCGCTCTTTAGAGAAACCGACACTCCATCGTTGAGTGGGCAAGGTGAAGTGTGAGATGCAGAATTCGATAATGAGTAATCGCCTTATGATGTTTAAATTCGGTTGTCTCAAAGAGGTAGGGTTTGCTTGTTTTTTCTCTTGTACTTTAATGCTTCTCCGAAACCTTCCGGAAATATTCAACTTTTAGCAAGAAACATTTCAATTGATTTCCTTAAATGATTGTTGTGTCTTGTATTTGTTTAATGACTAACCACGATAGGATGTTTGAATTCGGTCGTGTCTCAAAGAGGTAGGGTTTGCTTGTTTTTGCTTTTACAGTGATCAGAAATTCACAATTTCTTTCAAATAACGTATGTCTTTATTTAAATTATTTACGAATTTTTCTGTACGTAGGTTATAAATTAGTTATAATGGCTTTATATTAAAACATGTAGATAGGCTATTGAATTAACGTTGTTTACACTAGAACACAACGGGCTATTGGCGACGGTCTTGGATCAATCTCTAAAGGTAAGTACAGACCGGCCAACAAAATGTAGGCAACATGTTGATATTGGTGTCGCCAGAATGTATCCCTTCAACTAGCAACAAGTAGATGGATACTCGTCAACATCGGGCGGCACGACATCAAAGAAATTTGCTGCCTGTTGCTTGTATCCGTGTTCTCCATTTCAAATGGAAAGCATCTCTCAGTCTGGACGGTGTTGTCAACAAGTGGCGTCGAACCACACTAGTGAGATTCCATCAGGTTCCTATTACATCTAGTAGGTACATTATTATTTGTGCATATTTTTAAAATTTTAGAATGTAGTTCATTGATCTATCATGTTTGCTGCAAAAGAGGCAAAGAGCTAGTGGTAGAACTAATCGAAATGCTGAAAGCTGCTCCCGCATTGTGGGACATTAGATACAAGGAATACCGAGATAGAAACCACAAATTTGATTAAATGTCGAAAATGGCTCGCACTTTAACACAAATGTGGATGAAATATCCAGGAAAATTAAGTCCCTAAAAACTCAATTTAGCAGGGAACGAAACAAAATTTTTTGGGAAAGAGTAAAAGTGGAGCTGGTACAATTTCGGAAGACAATATAAGGTTTGGATACAATATGGCGCTGAAGATGCAAACCCCGATGACGACGGCCTAAGTATTCCATCCACCGAACACTGCGAGGAAATTAAAACTCAACATGAAAGTGATCAATTTATAGCAAATAACTCATCGATATCTCAACCAATAAGACCCTCATGGGAAGCTTCAGCACCCATTAAAAATCCAAAAGGAAAAACAAATAATGCCAGGGTGGATGAAGCCTACAAATTTATGCGAAGTATCCAAGAAAATGTGAATTCAAAAGATGACTGCAGTTTATGGTGAAAACGTAGCCAGCAGTATGCGCGGCGCAAATCAAAACAGTTGGGCAATATCTATAGCAAAAAATCGCATAGATAATATACTTTTCCAGCTGGAAATGGGTACATTAGCGATGTCTGAAGTGTAAAACCTGATCCAAGATCATCCTTGTATCAATTTCCAAATCATCGCAGGAACTATAGAAATCACTCACTGATTTACTATTCTTCACAAGCATCACCTACACCGTCTTCAGCTTCAATGCCATTCTCTTACAACAAACTCATCACTTACCCGTCACGGTCATCAACGCCAACTCAGTCAATGCATTCTTTTCATATGCCGCAACCGCAATATCAATCAACACCACAATCTTTTAATTTGTCAGAATCTCGGGCAGAAATGCCTTGGCAACCACATTCATTTAATATGCCAGAAATTCAACAGTCTCAATCACAAATGTCTTTGCCTCAATAAGATTTGAATATGCCAGAATCTCGATCAACTTTGGTAATGACAGAAATTAACGAATTCCTTGTTCCAAAGCCAATTCTAAATGAAACTTCTTTGTAATAAATACTAGTACTTATATTGACAATAAATTAATAAATAATTGATTTGTTTATTATCAGTTGACAATATATCCTTTAAGAACTTCAGTGACGACTTCGCACACTTCGAGTACAATTGAGAAAATTGATTGCTTCGATATTTTAAACTGATACATTAGACTCGTAAACGAATCGCCTGTAGCTAAATATCGCAGAGCGACCTCTAATCTTATTGATGGTGAAATAATGGCACGGCAGTTTGTATTCTTTTTGGAGATTTTAGGGGCTACCAAAGTTCTTCGAAATCAGATTTTGTTAGTCTGACGAAATTGCGGAACGAGCTACCGTCGTTCAAAAGTATATAAATCAGATATTAAGTTGTCGCCATAGCTTGTCCCATTTTTTAAAAACTGTCTTTTCCTCCATCTTTTTTGTTTTGGGGCATGGGCAGCTATTATGATAAAAGCAGCAGCAGTCGTTAGTTAGCAGTAGCTGCAAAACAAATATTTATATCGTTGATATTTCTCAAAATATATTGACGAAAGCAGTTTTGTAAAGGGAACTTCAATTTAAATAAAATTTGAACACACGCTATTTGACAAGCCAGGTCCAACAAATTAAGACTAACTAGAACGACGGACTGATGGCAGCTCCCCATCAAGGTTGGTTGGTTTGGGCGCAAGAGCCTTATTTGGCCAAGCTACACCAAACATAAGGCAGACAACGTCAGGTAGTACTCTCCCATAAAAAAACATTAAATTCAATGGTTTTAACTCTCTGGTGGTTGTCTCGAAGAGATGTCTCATCATTGGAAAAACTGACCAGATCTTGATCTCATCACAAAAATCGACAGTATCTTGATGACAGGATATCTCGTCATTAGCAAAGTTGGTTAGATCTTGATGAGCGAGATATCTCGTCGAAACCATTTGAAGGTTTAATCAGACAGAAAGAAATATTGCTCTTCAATTAAGAATCTCGAAAGAAAGTCACATAAACCTTGTTACCTACCAGGTTGATGCTATCAAAATTGACTGGAATACAAGCAGTAGGATTCAGGATTTCAAAGAAACTGGTTAAAGTGTTTTCTGAATCTAATAACCGATTCCTATCAATCCATAAGAGTATCTCAGCAATCAAAACTTCAGCTTTGATTTGACCGCTGGCTTAAAAAGTAACTGAAATTTGTTTCACCAACGCTTTAACTAAATAAAACATTCACCAGTAATAAAGCCTTTCACAGATGAAAAATTAAACAGTAAAAGTTTGCCAAATGGTTTTTACGATGACTTCCTTTAAAAGAGATTATCAATTTGTCGTATATTCTGAGCTTTGATTATCATCGCATGGCAAACTTGGAACAAGAAATGTTTATAATCTAAAGCAGTCAAGTATCAAAGCCAGCCGACAAAATCAGAATCCGACAAAAATTTGCGGTCATAGGTCTTGTTCTTCAGTCTCGTTCTTTCAAATATTTATAATGGAACAGGATCTCGATAAGGAATGAGAAACCAGTATACAAAACACGAGCGAAATGCAGTAAAAATAACTCTTCCCCGAAAGGGGAATTCCAAGAAACATTTAATTGGAATCATGGATCAACGAGTCATGAATTCATTCGCGTTCAGATGGGTGAACTTATAAAAATATACTAGTTCTTGGAATATATCAACACAATTTTTTCATTCATTTCCAAGAACCTAGCGCTTAAACAAATACAATGAAATTTCGAAACGATCCTTAGGTCGTGAGAAATTTTTATGAATATCAATTGCTTTCTGTTATATGCTAGCCCATTGATGACATCTGGCAGCAGAGACCGAGTGATAATTTCAGATAACATACCCAGAACTTGTCTCATCCGTCAGAGCATCTACAATTACAAATAATCACGATTTTCGAATAGCCATACAACTAATGTGTTTGGATATGTCTTGTAAAACACCTTGCTTGAAAGTCTGGAAGTGCATGCTACACTGGTGGTTTGAAAAAACGCGTAATAGCAGGATATTATAGAAGTCCACTTATAAGTTAACCAGAAGTATTGAAGAGTTTTATCTAACGCTAATTTTTCGAATGATTTTTTAATTGACGCTCATACCATTAGCCGAAAGTATCTTATCAATCGTTTCAAATATTTAGCACGTTAAATATATTTTCGACCATATTTCAAAGAAAATGAAAATTGAATGAATACAATCAATTAATGGCCAAAAACCCTTTATAACATTCCTTTTCATTTGAAACAGCCCCCATTGATTCTTTCTAACCTCTTCCGCCTTAAGAAAAACCCGCTCCTCCAAAAATTATTTTATCGATTATTTACGAAGGTACTTTGAGACTCAGAAATGATGTATCTTAAAAATTTAATTTGTAAAAATCATGTTTCCAAAAAGGTACATTACCCAATTGAGACCTTCACCACTATGAGCCAGGACATTAGGATGTAGCTGAGAATAAAGACAGTACGAATTAATGAGAATATACTTTAACGCTTTGACGGTAAAAGCTATTTTAACCCTCTAGTTTAGTTTGGTTGGTTTTTATGGCGCAAGGACCAGCTCTGGCCAAGCTGAGCCATATTTTAACCCTGAGGGGTTCACACTCATTTATTCATTCTGCAACCTGCAGACTTCACTGCATGACTTCTAACCACCTTTAACTTTCTTGAGTAGTATCTTTCCTAGGATTCTTTCAACCTAGGAAAGATGTGGTTATTTAGTCCTTATGTGCGCGCGTTGGGGTAAAAGCAACACTACACTACTCGGAAATCTCTTAACTCTCAGAGGGTTAAGGTACCCCAAAAGGTACTCCAGGAATGAAGAGGTTAAACCTACGTGTTCTATAGCAAAACTAGGGATCTGAATAAAAACCTCCAATCGGTTATGATCTTATCAGTGACATTGATAGCTTAAATATAAAGCAAATTGATTAATTTCAGAAACCACTTCGTTTTCATTTTGAACGCATTCTCACTAATCGACCAAAACAATATAAATACTAAACTAGAAACGTCTAATTCATTTTCCTAAAGATGCCTCTCTTCAGATAAGTCAACAGAACGTCAGATGTCCTTTCACCATCGAAATTTGTTCCCCCAGAAACCACTGGCTCACAAGAGTGAACGGGGAAACCAGTTCAGTTGATGTCATTAGAAACATAAACTGTGTGAAATCGTAAAAGTCTGGTGGAGGGTTTTTGATGAACAAAAGGTGGTCCTCCCAGGAATTGGATTGGAGGAATAGCAGTGAAATAAGACACCCGTTCTGAATCGTTGTGTCGAAAGACATGTTATTGGTGTTTAGACTGGGAAATCAAGTTCTGTCCCCTGTATACAAAATATGCTGTAAACAGAAGCAGAATTGTACTTGGCTTCAGATCCGAAACCATAGCAGGATGAATTTCGTATGTTTCAATGTTAATGTGTCGCTCTTAAGGAAAAGGATTTCTGAGTGCAGGGGGTAAATTAGTATGAAATATACAAGCAAAAATTTCCTTCGTGTCCTTCACATGAGATTACTACTTTCCGTCTGTTTCTGATAAAAATGGGTAGTTTTTATTCTACAACAGATGACCAGATCCCAATTACAAAACAATGTACAAATTTATTGCGCTGCTTCTATGAATAGTGAATGGTAAAATACTCTTGTGATTTGAATTTCGGATTCAGGTCTTGAACTGTAACTGCTTTATTAATTTATTTCTATCGTATAAAAATAATTGTTCAAAGGGGACAGTGCCCTTTGATTAATTATTTTTAATTTTATTATTTGCAACAAAATGTTTTGGGGTAGCTTATTTCAATACGCATGAAATATACATTACGAACGAAAAGTATCATTTTTAAGTGAACAATTACTAATATTAGAATATTTCAGTATTTTAAAATTCTTACTCCTGGGTAAATCTGAATTGTTTTCAAATGTTTTTTTTTCTTTGAAGTGCTTACCGTAATTATGTGCATGAGTTTCCTTGAACTGTCATTTTTTTTACAAATGTTTTTATAACATACCGATGAAAAATAGTCTCAATTGATTTTATCATTTTTTTAAAAATTACATGTTCTTGCAAATCCTTATTCCATGCAATTATCAAATACATCAGAAAAATCACAAAAAGTTTCAAATCTATTAATTACAAAAGTCTTAATATTTTAAATACATTGTAGTCATGAAAACAGAAAGTTGAAAAAAAGGGACTTTACGGTTTAAAAATGGGACATTTTCACTCCTGATATTCGACGGAAAAACTTCAATTATTCGCTAAATAAAGTAGCTACAGATATGAACAGCTGCAAAAGTTTGGCAGGAGTAGCTTCCGAAATTTCCTGAACTGTATGTATAAGACGCACATCAGTCGAATTAATGTCTGGAGACTACTGTAGCGGTGCTTAATTCATCATCTTGGTCAAAGTAGACTGACAGAAAGTCACGTGGAGTAACAACTCCTGTTTCAAACTGCATCAAATGGACGAGCTGGAGTTTAATTTATTCTGATGTTCTAAAAGTAGGTATTTTTAATAACGTCACACTGGAACACAACGGGCTATTGGTGACGGTGTTGGATCAATCCCAAAGGGAAGATCCGATCCAAGTAGGATATTATTCAATTCTTTTATTGCGGACTTAAGTTTGACTTCAACGAAACATACTAAATCGAGGCTTCAATTTTTATAAGGATTTTTGCTACATTATTTTATATCTAAGCAGAGAAAGGATTATTTTCTGAGTTGCTTATTCCAATTAAGGTCACTTGCGCGATAATAATTCTGAGGTCTGCTTTCGGATATCTTATCTTGAAAAGATATAATTGAAAAAACGGATGGTAAACTAAGAGAAAGGAAGCTTTCAAATTTTTCAGGAAAAAATCTGTTTATGAAAATCGTGAATTTCAGATAAAAGGCTGGGTTAACGGCGCAGGGTCCAAAGGAGGAACAGACCGAGTCAAAAGCATTAGAAACATTGAAGAGTGACATTTACCACAAAGGACCATCTTTCCCCAATGTTATATGCTATCTAATCGTATCAGTAGCGTAGCGAGAATTTCATTTCGAAGGGGTCCAAAGCTAGAACAATTTTTATGCAAAACGCAGATCTGGAATTAATAAGCATTTAAAAAGTTTCACTATGTCTTCTTACATAATAGAAAGTGAAAATCTTGACAGACCCTCCCAAGAGTACAGAAATCATTTTAAAATGGTTCTCTCGAAGTTCACTTTGTATTTTCTTCCATTGTGTGTCCAAACTTTCCTGTGTGCCCATTACTTGATGTTTGTCTTATGCTTGGCTCAACTTGGCCAAATATATAACCTTTGTTTTAAATACGTACAACTCAAATGTTTTCAAATTGCGTATCACTGTTCCCAAGGGAGAAACTTGTATGGTTGATATCATTATCGGAATAAGCCGAGGAGGATAATGGCTAATGCGCTTTACTTAGATTTCTACTCTTAAGTATTACTTGATGTTATGTCTCGTGTTTTGGCGCAGCATGGCTAAATGCGGCCCTTGCGCCATAAGACCCAACCATTTTGAAGTGCGATACGATGTGCAGATATAAGAATATCTACATAAACTATCAGCACACTACATAATTATCTACATTCTATATGGGGATGATTATCTCAGTGAAATAAAAATCCTCATGCCTTTCATAACTTCCCAGTAAAGAGCTTTAATGAACAATTAATCCAACTGTTATTTCATTTACCACGAAACCATTCCATCCTTTTTATTACTTTATGAAAAGATATGCTTTTGGAACACCATCGATGTTTTCGTAAATAAACTTTTAAAAGCAGCATAACCATTAAGGCTGCCAATTGCGTCAGTTTACTGCGCAGTTAAAACTAATAGATAAAAATCACGATTGATAATAAATGAGGTGTTCTTTGAAGCTCTCACCATGACCTCATCCTTAAGAATATCTATCAATCTAATAAGATAAAAGAAACTTTTTACTTGACTTAAAAACTCTCAGGACTTCGGTTGTGCAAACTCTACGATTTGTCATGGAAACTGGTTTTTAATTAAGTGTAGGAATGAAAGAAAACGAAAGTTAAGCCCTCTTGAAAGAATGGAAAACAAAGTAAGGAATTAGAATCCTTCAAGGACTTGAAAAAGGACACTAGAAACTATGCCCTGAAGATTCTACAAGCTTGAATTTCTCAAAACCCTTGAACCCATATCTACCAACCTCCAAGAAACAAAATGCGAAAAATTTTTACGACATAAAACGCAACGCATACAGCACGCATGAATCTTTTCACTTAACCCTCCTGGTGGATGTCTCGACGAGGTATCTCATAATTAGCAAAACTGACCAAATCTTGATCGACGGAATATCTCGTCTTTGGAAGAAAATTGACTAGATCTTGATCTCATCATCAAAACACCGGCAATACCTTGATGACGAGAGTTTTCCATTAGCAAAATTGGTCAGATCTTGATGGACGAGAATCTCGTCGAAACCACTTGGAGGGTTAAACAATTGAAGAGAGGCTTTTCTGTCAAGCTAGATGTAGGTGGCGGTAGTGTTTCTGCGGTGGAACGTGTTTAATGCATGTGTTCCGAATGTGACGTCACTTGACTTGTTTTACAAATACGAATTTCAGCACTTCTCCAATAAAAATTCTAAAAAAAAAATTCCTAAGTATACATGCTAGTTGACTGATTAACACCAATTAGATCAAACGCCAAACATCTTAAAATGGTCATAAACTACATTTTATGGTAACCTACATTTCACCCAAAATATTAAAAAATATTAAAAGCACCAAATTAGCCAAATTGGGCTTTAAAAAATAATTAAAACTAGAAGAGTAATCCTGCTCTTGTATTATGCTTAGCGGAAGTTCGAACTTGGCGTCAATACTTTGACACAAAATGGTGCCAAATATACCTAAAAACGAGCAATTAAACTTTTGGGTGTTAGAAGCATATTTGTTAGTTTTCCTTGAAAATTAATGCTACAGGATTTTACGAGTCTTGCAATCCACGATTCCGATGCTTTTCTTTCACAGCTGGGAGTTAAAACTTCCTGCCATTAGAGTCACTAAAAAAATTTCCCCCTAAAAAAAATTCGGAATATTGTTTCTTTTCGGAAGATCGGAAAAAACCAAGTGTTTTCTAGAAGTCCCGGAAAATTAGGAAAAGTTGGCAGGTATGCGAACCTACTAAAGGCTTTCTAAAGCGTGCTGAAATTCTGAAAAACTATCAGTCTCTTCTGCGGCTTCTCTATAAGAATTGAAATGGCTTATTTCATGTTTTACCAATTCCAGTATAAACCATAATGCAGTATTTTCTAAATGCATGTAATGAGTCATTTCTTTGCAGATAATATTAGACCTTTGTATTCGTTATCCCATTTACTCTTTAAAATATAATTTAAGAAAATTTTCGCTTAAAGTGAAGACGAAATTTGAAAATTTTGAAAATATAAGATGCAAAGAAACTCATGTAATTGATAAGATTTAGTAACACAAAATGATACAAATTATGTAAAACGAACTTACGTGCAAACAAAAAGAAACAAGAAAATAAATTACTATAAAACAAAGGTTTAGAAATTCATAATAAATAGTGAAAATTGTACTTGTATTGAAAATAATTATTACTTAGCAACTCAATTTTACAATTTATTTAGTGACACTGAAGATCGAATCCATTTACAATACCACTGATGAATAGAAAACAGATTTAATAAAATAGCATATTTACAAAATATTCACATATTCATTGGAAAAATGGTTAAATGAATCATGAAATGGACTAAAACGATCAAAATAACTTTCTTATAAATTACGAAATCTGTTAAAAGCATCATTCTAAAAATTGCAACGACGAAAAGGAATTTTAAATAAAACTCTAGATCTTAAAGTGCGAATATTTGTGTAAAATTGAATGCTGGATAATAGTTATGGATAGTCAACATAATTATTCAAACGTGTGGAGAAACCCTTTTACCATAAAATACTCTTGTGTGATAAAAATAAAATTAAACAAATCACGTAAGACAGAAGATTATTCGAAGTATAAAGTCTCACTGGAATTTCGTTAATAGTTTTGATTTAGTATTTTGCAATAGTAGCGTTAAGCAAGTTGTTTTTCTTATCAAATTCAACAAAAATGCTCAATTTAATAGGTAGTTGAATTAACATCGCACTGGAGCAACACAATGGGCTATTACTCAATTTGATAAACAATGAGGATATTCTCAAGAAATGAATACTATTAAGATACTTTGGCATTTATGGTTTATTTGTTTTAGCACAGAATTATTTTCAATTACAATGTAGCCTTTGCGTGCTTAAGCATTCTTTGAATTTTAACTGTTAGCGCATTACAAGCGTGGAGACAATTTCAGTATTTAAAATATTTTAAGTGATTCGATTCGGGACAGTTTTGATACTTTTACGGCAACGCTTTTGGTGCGTTTATTGGAGGGTTTTTATGTCGCCAAAGAAATTCTTAGAAAAAACAGTTTTAGGGTTGCGAAAAATAATTAAAAAATTTACGAAAATAATTTTAAAAATAAAGAAAATCCGCACAACTGGTTATTCTCACTGCTACTAGGTAAGAAGATATTTCATATGAATGTTATAAAAGATGACATTAATTCTATCAAACTATTTTAGAGTTATTTAGGCATTATAAAATCAAAAAAGATGATTTATAAAAATTAATAAAAGATTCAAATAATCGCGAGGTTGCCATAATCCCAATAAAGTGGGATTGACTTTTGCCTGCCACAACTTGCTACCAAAAACGTGCCAAAACTATTGCCACGAAAAAGTCTTTATATCGAAGCTGTGCTTTTATTTCTTTAACATTCCTAAAATAAATAGGTTGGTTGATTTGGGTTTTATGGCACAAGGTCCGTTAGCGGAAAAGCCGCGCCAAATGCAAGATTAAATATACCCAATAAAAACAGACAAGTAATAAAATAGTACTCTAAAAGTTACGTTTTCAAATGTAAAAAAGCCATGTTAAAAACATTGAAATTGAAAAATATAAATACAGGGCGATTCTTTGTGTTTTCAACACAAAGAATGGTAGGCGACGTTAAAGATCTTAAAAATGAAAAATTATGCATTTTTAGAAATATGAATGACAACTAAATACATTTGTGAAACATGAAAACGACAACTATATATTTTTTAAATTCAGAACATCGTAAAAAGTGCAGAGTGGGGAGGATTACCCAGCAAGGCAGACAAACTAGGCGACGAAGTGTTAAAAAAATCGAATGTAAAAATGTCATAAATCAGGACATGAAGTTAAAAAAAATGCGATTGCAAGATCTGCATTTCAGAGGTTCAAAAAATAGGTAGGTGGGTATTTTAATTAACGTCACATTGGAGCAACACAACGGGTTATTGGTGACTGGGAAAGATCCGAGAACACCACGTAATTTTGAACCACGGTCAGATGACGAGGCAACACTTGAGCTGGCACCCCACTCTCCAAACTTCCACACCACGCCAACGTGAGGACATTTGAGTACACGACAGATTTAACGCGCACCAGCCCCCTTTGTACACGACGGTCTTTGGCTGGATTCGAACTCGCAACCCTTCGGTTGCCAATCCGTTACTCTTCCAACCGGGCTACCGCGGCCCCTCAAAAATTAAGATAGGCTTTAGATTGTTTCGTAAACAATACTATCATTTAACACATTTTTCTTTCTAAAAATGATTTATATACTAAATTTGCCGATTGTACTCCGTTGACGGGCAGTAGTTTAAAAACGAACAAATGGCTGAAGGGCTTTCGTTTTCATCCACTACTAATGTGCGTTTCTTTTTATTATATTATGACTAGTTAATCACATTCCTTTTTCGATGAAAACCAAATCCCTTTTGCTAGTGAATCGAATTCCGTGCGTTGCAAATTTTTCCAGCACGCGCGTAAACGAGGAAATGAAATACGCGCAACAAAAATTTATAAAATACAGATGTCAACAATATGCAACTCAAGTACACTGAACTTTTATCGGTCATGTTTAATTTTCTAATCGGTGAATATAACGCAACGAAATAGCCACCTACATTTATTGCCACTAGGCAGTTTAAAACTATCCCAACAGAAAACTTAATCTAATGTATAATTTCTGAAATCAAGAGCTTGAGTTTTCATTTTTACTCTTACGATATAATTTTCATTCTATCAGTCTAAATTGCTTGCATAATACAAATTAAAAATTTAAAAAATTCAAATTCGAAAACAAAATTTTTTAATCCGACATTTCATAAAATGACATTTGTATTCGAATGAGCGAGTAAAATTTAAACGTAAAAGGACTCAAATAGTTCACTTTCAGAGATATGACATGTACCAACATAAGAGATAGTATCACACGTCAAATTTATTTTTTTTATCTCCAAGGTTGTTTGGGTTTTATGGCGCAAGGGCCATATTTGGCCATGCTGCGCTAAGTAATGGACACACAAAGTTTAACTGACACAAGAGAAATACACCCAGGGAGGAATCGAACCCGGGACGCTTACAACTCGCAGGTTGCTGCGCACTGATAAAACCCACTAAGCCATGACGGCCCCTTTATTTCCAAGGGAAAAGACGAAATTTGCTAGACCTGGCGAAGAACGCAAATAATTTTTCTGCTAAGTTTTTCTCAGGCCTATAAACAAGCCTCAAACGTTTAATGCAACCATGAATGAGTCTCAAATTAACCGATGCAATAATACAACATTAAACTAAATAAATAAATGTAAGCACACGAAATTATCAAGACTTAGGTAGACAATTAACGTCGCACTGGAGCAACACAACGGGCTATTGGTGACGGTCCGTGATCACTCACCAAGGGAAAGATCCGAGGACAACACGTAATTTTGAACCAGGTCAGATGACGAGTCAGTAAATAGGATTTTTGCAAACTAAAACTAACCATTTGTTTTGACGCACCAATGTTTCACGGAAGCGTATATCTTTTGAAAATATTGGCCCATTCTTTGTGTGAACAAAAGAATAAAGAATTCTGACAGAAGAGGTGAAAGGCCATTTTTATTAAGGATACCATATCACCTACTTCGAAGAAATAGTTATTTAAACAGTCTCGTTCGGAAGAAATCGGTTCGGCTAAAATTAAAATACTGTATAACTCTGTTACGCGATACTTGCAAAAAAAAAAACACTTAGCGTTAGTTTGAGCGCATCTATATTCCACGGAGGCATGCATATTTCAAAAATATTTTCCCTTTTTTGGTGACAAAAGAAACTAAATAATTCTATAACTGTCCATCAAAGCATGACAAATATTGTAGAGTAAAGTAAAAACTTTAGTAAAGCAACCTTCACCCCAAGAAAATTTGTTAAAATCAGATGCACAAAAATTTTATTAATAAATAA